>BMAV01023254.1:178879-190635 GCA_019973955.1 Trichonephila inaurata madagascariensis | reverse complement strand
AATTACTGTTTTCAATTATTGTTTGGAATCTCTTCCCCCTTAATTTATTACTTTGTTGTTAAGGTTATTTGTATTTTTTGAGAAGTGTTTTCTTTGCCTACCCTTTTTTTTTTCATTTTCATTCGTTTCAATAATTTTTCTTCGCCTTAAAGTTAGTTTAAAGCAATTATTTTGAGATGAAGTTTCGTCACTTTCGATAATTTGTGTTATTTATAACCGTGATAAATTTAATTAACAGTTTGAGTTAACATTTCAGAAATAAAACATAATGGTTTGCAATTTTTGGGGGGGGGCGGGTGGCTCGTATGACCCATAAAATAATTTGACATACTTATTCTTATGCAATTAGAATATGAATTTCGTGCCTGTAGAGAATCATTTTTATGAACATATTATATATTTCGTATTTTAAAAGGATTAGAAATTATATAATGTTAATTGAATATTATTTTTTAAGAATTATAGAAAGCATTTGGAAAACGGAGGCTTACAGATGGGAATAAAAAACTTTAAGTCTTGTTCTAATTAATATAATTAATGCTTAAAATTATATTTCACTTATTATAGTTATTATTTCGAGCAGTGGAAAAAAATACAACTCGTATCATAGCTCAGTTTCATTTTTTATGATTTAATTATTTTTTATATACCATTCATTTTAAATTTTTTGTAATATTCAACACAATTTGTGTATTGTTAATCTAATATGCACCTCTTTTATCATTTTTTTGATTAATTCAATTTTATGATTATTTGTAATTTTTTTAGTCTTGCATAAAACTTCGACATGTTTTCATTTTTTAAAATTATTTTTGAATTTGAATTCTCGAATACGGTTCACTTTATTATATCGGTGTATCCACAGGTTAATACTATTTCACGAAATATTAATTTGCTATTTAAGAGATTAGATTTGAATAACAAATTCTTGTGTCTTTTGACTTTATTTTTCGTACAATATTTCACAAAACGCGTATTATTATCTTAAAACTTTGAGCAAGTGATTTAAATAGAATGATGTATTGTTTTTTTTTTTTTTTTTTTAAATGAAGAATAAATTAAAAAGAAGTTATTTTTACAGGTTATTTTTGCGATCTAGTTTGGCAGTTTTCCTTATTGATTACTATACATGATTTGATGGATTTACAACAAACATATTGGTAACCTCTCTAAAATAAAATATAAATATACTTCTAAATTAAAGATTAAACGTTTTAACAACGTAGGAACATGTACTTCTCTAAATTTTTACTGTAAAACTAAGCATAACCTTTTTACCATTCATTGTTCGTGCAACGTGCAGTAGATGTAAATTGATTAAAAAAAACAACTGGATTATTTGGAAATGTTTTTCTTTTGATAGTACGGATTTTCACGAGCAGGTATATGTAGTTTAATCATGTAAAACTGTCGGTTTTGCATTCCACATTTTAGACTCGTTTACTTTTGTAAAAACCATTTAACCACGAACATTGCCAAGTTTAATGACCCTACAGATGAATTCACATATTTCCCTAATAGCATCACGAATTTCTTTTGCATAATTTTACTTTAAAAATAAATTACGAATGAATATCTTAATTTTTTTTTTTAGTTTTAAATACGGCTCATACATATTTTTGGATATGGAAAAAAATTAATTATTAACTCGCTGGTTTGTAATATAGCTTTGAAATTTATCTTTTTAAAAAAATATTGTTAATGATTTTTTCGTTGTACCGAAATAAAAATTATTATTATTATTGTTGAGAAGGGGAATAGATAATTTTAACGCATCTTGTGTTTTAAGTTACGTATGAGAGCTTTTTGTGTCGGGCAAAATTTAAGTAAAATGTTATTGTTTTGTTTTGTGATAATGACAGATTAATTTGTTTACTTTTATTTTTGTTGGCTAGTAAATTATTTGGATTTTTCTTATTTCTGATAATTTGTATGAAGATTATTAAATGTTGCCTTTACAAATAAATATATGCGTGGTATTTTCCTTTTTTTGATATCGTTTGAATATTGTCATAGTTTTTATCTTGATTGGTTAAGGCATGTGTTTGCTGAAGTTTTATCTATTTCATTAAAACACATGTAGTGTAATGTAGTACGATGGTGTTTGACGAGCGTCGTTGTAATCATTACTCTTATATGATTGGCCGCTACAGAGTTTTCCCTCTTTTGGTGTGTCATGGGCCATTCAATTTTTCAAGATAACTTTTTACTCGGTTTTGTGTTGTCGATTCAGACACAGGAGTCACTGACTTTTAGGAACCTGGCATTGTAGCAAAATAATAATTTTTATTATACATTATGCTATACTTGAAACACTTGAAAAAATAATATATTTGAATCATTCCTAAAAGTGCAAATTTTTTTTCACTAAGGTTAGATAAGTGAATGCTTAAAAGATCGAAATTCGCTGTTGTAGGGTTTGTCATCTTTATTTCAGTCAAATAATATTAGTTTCAATACGAGAACTAAACATCATTCCTTGCATTTTTTTTTTTTGGAAGAACAAGTAGTTTCTTGTGTTCTTAAATAGTTTTTTTTTTTAAAAAAAATTGTAAGATAAATTTTTGTTCTGTGAGAAATTAATAATAAGCGAGGAGCATTCTTTAATGAACTGTGCAACGAAAAATTGTCGAACTTTTATAAAACTCTCTAACAATAATCAAAACATATTTACTTTAAATCAAGCGTATCGTCATAACCGAATGACAGCCATTTTCGAACATAAAACTTGGCCGTGAAATGTTTTGCTCTGTCAGAATTACATTCAAATCTAAAATATATAACAATGATTATGAGTATTTATTTTTCAAAATCGAATATTTCAATTCTTTCCTTGTCGATATTTTTCTCAGCTGTATATTTATAATCCGAAGGTCATTTTAGTGGATTCTCGGGTTGTGTATTGCTATGAAGTTGATTCGAATAACGTATTTGAAAACTTTTCTTTCAATCGAATAAATAGAAATTATGGTTTTCCGTAAAAAAATAAAATATTGAAAACTTTTTCTCTGAGTTTTATTACTCTTCAAGCAGTTCGGCTTTCTACAAAGGTTTGCTAAAACTGATTTTAATACATGGCTCCTATGTAGAAATACAATATTTTATGATACAAGAACGGAATTAAATATTGTCTTCTATTTTAAGGAAAATATGAAATCAATTTGTTTTAAAAATCGAAATCTTTTTCGTTTATCTGTTCTGAACATGAACAGTTTCTTATAACTATTATACCTTAAGAAAGCTTAAACAACATCTCTTCAAATTCAAAATGTATTATTATAAAATATTTTCTGTGATTCGTTCCTTTCATTATAATTTTTTGAAAATTAATTTAAGGTATTTTTGTTGTGTTCATCGTGCAAACAAATATTCCAAATAATAGCACCAAGCTTTTAAGATCAAACATAGAATATCATGGCTTATTCCCAGTGCAATCTATCTGAGCTTGATATTTTGAGATTTTAGTGAAATTAAAAAGCAGTTTTAATGGGGGGAATTTCAAATTTTGCAAATATATAAATTTATATGGAGTATGTAAATTCGTATCTATTGAGGGATAGTTTTCTACAGAAAAAAAAAAAAAACTTCTAAAAGGTGAGACTACCAGTAATAAAGATACCGAAAACTGTTGAAAAATAAATGATATTGAAATTAAATAAAACTTCTTGTTTTCCAAACTACTCATTTCACTTTGATTCTCAATTCAGTGATTTTCATTGAAATCTATCTCGATGCGCATCAAACTTACCTTAAGTCTAAATTACCACTGTAGTGGTATTAGAAAAGGAAGTTTACATCACGGGAATGAAAACAATAACAAAACGAGAAGGAAAAAGAAAAGCACGTCGCTACGCTACTAAATGGAATGTTACGGTATCATGTGTTTCTTTGATCTCCAACTCGGTCTCTGGGCAATTTCCAGGTATGACCGTGGCGTCAGACAGACTGCCTTTAAGCGCCAACGGAGAAAACTAATTCCTCCCCAAAGAAAAATTGTTTTTCCATCAGCCACTTGTTTTTCTGACTTCTGGCTAGCGATGACTTACAATTCAGGCGTTAATTGCCGACCTTGTAAAGAACTTCGGCTCATTTGTTATTCCCAACACGTTCTTATTTTCACAATGACCAGCGCTTGCTTTTCCTCATGGTTCGCACGCCTTTCGTTATTTTCTGCAGTTATAGTGCCTCTTGGCAGGTGTTCTGGCTCCCAACTCTTTCGAATTTGAGCTGGGAATTATTATGGAATACGTCCAAACCACTTTAAAGATGCAGAAGGATTTCTTTGTGTTTCAGCGGGGGCATTTGATTCCAATACATCGATAGCAAAAACTGAATTTTTTGTTTTCTTCACTTTTCTTTGTTGTCTCGAAGACTGCAGACGTTCAATCACGCGTCTTTTTTATTTTATTAAAGGCGGAAAAATTAGATGCACGAAAAATATTCTGAAGAATCGGAATTAAAAAATCGTGGAGGCTATGAGCTTTTGCTTACTCGCATATTTGTTTAATTTCATCTATCGTAGCTCGTATTTTTCCTCTCTAAAATTCTTTCTCCTCCGACTTTCATTTTAGTTTTTATTCTTGCCTTTACTTCCATTTTGTTGTTATGCCAGCCGTGAAGTTTCCATTACGTTGGTACTAGATAGAGGGTGAAATTACTTTTTGTTTAAAGTTTGTGTAAATCTAATGACCTTTTTTTTTCTCCTCTTCCCTTTTGGTTGTGAATTTGTATATTGAGAGAAGGTATTGTAGAAGTCTTTGAACTGTATCAAATTAACTTATTCATGTGACTTCTACGCGAATCCCCTCTCCCTTTCATAATGACTAATGGCGACGGTAGCCTAGTGGTCAAGGTAACGAATTCGTGGCTGGCGTGTAATGAGTTCGAGCCTAATACCGTTGAAGACCCGCCGTGTAGAGGGAGGTCGCTGCACATTAAATCTGTCGAGGCTCAAATGTCCCCTGTTGGTGTGGTGTGGAAGTTATGAGAAGGGGGAAGCTCAAGTGTCGTTATCGACACTCGACCATAGATCAAAATTGCGAGATTCGTCACCAATAGCCCTCGTGCAGCTTTTATAGTGCGATATAAATATAACTCGCTCTCCTTCCCTATTGGCTGGTGAATCCAGGGGATGGAGGCTAAAATATTTCTATTTATGGCGTGTATGGGTAATTAATGTGTAGTAGTAAATTTTTCCAAATTGAGTACATTTTTTTTTTTTTTTTTTAAAGAAAATTCCACTAAAATCATACGATGTGTCTTTATTATTATTGGAGTGTTGGAGTGTTTTAATCACAAATATTAAGGAAATCACATGATGCATGGATAATTTTTTCAGAATATCGTGCAGAAGTATTTTCACAAAACATAGCCTATAATTTTTTTAGAATAGCCAAGAGCTTTTTTTTTGTTTTAATTATTAAACTTTATATAAAAACATTCTCTTATATCCATTATTTTAAGTTTGCAATTTTTATATACTTAAATTTATTCCCATATTCTTTTAATAGTTAACTATTGTTTACCAACTTGAACAGAGCTTTTTTCTCTTTAATGAGCTTTCTGCATTTTTTTACCATGGTTATCAAAACAGGCTAGCGTTTACACTTCGGCATTTGTTTTAGTAGTAAATTCCTTCGTCTCAAACTGCTTAATTATACTTTTTCACGTGCTCGAATGGTATTCGTCCTCCAAATTCTTACTGAATTTGCTGTTCCACATGCATACAAATAGGCTTTTTTGTTAACTAGGTGTGTTGGTTTAAACTACTCTTTTGTATCTGTAGCGCGAATGAGGCAAGTTTTATATAATATTGATCAGAAATAAACTTAAAACTAACAATGAACACTTAATGAGTAATGTTTCTTAAATATAAAAATGAAAAACGCTCCCAGAAAATGAAATGTTGTGGTGTCGACAAGAAATTTTGATGCACATTCATTGTTTCATTATATATACTATACCGTCATGTTTCAGACTTCATACGAACTAAGACCTTCGTCACATCATGTTATGCTGTACGCATTATACCGTCATTCTTTAGTCTCCTTGCACTCAGAGGTATTTACATCACGCCACTAGCCTTTGTATTTTTTTAAAAAAGAATCCTCTCCAATCCATTCAAGTGCTTCGGTACACAACGTGTTTAGTCTCCTGATCATTTCTTGGAATCGAGCCCATGCCATGCCTTGGACTGTTGATATTTGTAACTTCCTTGGCAGTATATATCTTCACATATCTGCCAATACTTGGTTTGTTGCACAAATTTTAAAAACTGTATCTTTCTATTTCACGCTTAAATCCTCGCTAAAAAAATGGAGCATGTCTCAAAAGCTATTAGGAAATACTGCAGAAAAATATGTATTCGAGAGCTGTTTTTTTTAGCCTTTCTAATAATATTCAGTGTTTTTTTCCTTCGTGCACCATAGAAATTTTTTGGAATTTATTTACCCATTGCGTATTTTGGTTAGTAAAAAAAGTTATATGTATCATTGAGAATGTGAAATAAAACATACGTTCACGCATTTTTTTCTGGGTTAAAAGTTGAAAAGTTTCACTATTATTTTTACCTGAGATTGGGGCTAAGTACTCAACAATAGTTTTCCCAACGACATAGATTTTTAGATCACTGAATATCGATCTGTAATCATAATGTATTAGGTAATTTAACAGTTGCACTTTGTAAGAAATTGCAGAGTTGAGTTCGAAGTCCTTTTGTCAAATTTTTATTTTTAGATCTGAGTTTTCGTAGTGTAAACTCTTAACTTTACTTCTATGAGGAGTATCGCTTCTCAGGTGAATCATTAAAAGTAATTGACCCTGAAAGAGTTTATTTGCGGGTCATTGTTATGGTTGATAGAAATGTGGAAATGTCTGCCAAACCTTTGTGTGTGGAAAAAGAATTCTTAAGATATCTATCTGGTTTCATGGTAATTCAGTTGCGCACGTAAGAACTTTTCACGGAGGGGGGTCGAAAGTTCACTATTCTCGTATAGCACACCAGTACGCAACCAAACATATTTTGATTTTATCGATTGTCGGGAACAAAAAAAAAACCCAGTTAAAAGTAAATTATTGAATATAAATAATTTGCATTAATCAATTAATAACTTATTAATAATTGTTACTTATGTTGGAAATTATTTTATATACTATATACACAGAATTATAACCGATCAAAAAAAGAAATCAAGGGTGATGGGGGGGGGGGGTCCCGCCCCCTTGTGCGCACCACTGTAATAATTAACAGCATTATCAGTGGCGTAACGGAAAACATTTGGGCCCCCTGCAAAGTCAAGTCTTGGGCCCCCAAGATGGATTTTACAAAAGGAAGGTATTTGGCGGCAGTTAGGCTTTGGGCTCCCTAAAACCCTGCCCCTCCCCCGCAATGCGGGGGTGTACGTTACGCCATTGAGCATTATCCACGTATTGAAATATCTTTCTAAAGTGTTGTAATAAAGTTATATTCAAACTAAAAAAAGAAATGATTGGGTTTTTTTTTTCAGTAATTTCTTTTTTTTATTCATACTAAATAAACCGTAGCAGCTTTATATCATACGTATAACCTAGTTACCATGTTTCAAATTTAAAAACTAAATTTTATGATAATCTTACTTTGCTTTTATGAAAATTGGATTCATTTTTGTAAGCGTACATTTTAGTATAATTTTTGTAAATGTTTTTCTCTTTTGGTTTGTTTTAAAAAAATTTTTTAATTTATATAGTGGAAATTTATAAAATTTGTAAAAAGTGAATTCAAGAAAGATTGGTCTTATTTTATAAGCTAAAACACATGATGCTTCAAACTCATCTTATAAAAAAATTAAACATATTTGTTTACTTTAAATATTGCTTATGGGTTCCAAGATCTATTGATACGATGATTTTGCGAATATTGCTAGGTTAAAGATAATTTTTTATATATCATTAGACCATTATACTTAAACAAACATAGTGCCATGACATTTTCTCCTTTTCGTGTGTATTGAGTAATACTGTTGTGTTCGAATTAATCTTGCAAACATATTTACCGTATTTTTTTTATTTCAAAATATTCTTAACAGATTATGTCGCAATTATTCGGTACTGCTAGTTATAATTTCATTACCTAATTTATTGAAAACCGCAGCAATAACTTAAAAAGAAATAAGGTTCATCGAACAGTAAATGTTTAAGAGTTCATTTGAAGCATCTCGGTTTTTTTACGTTAAATTACATGGCACGCACCAGTTAACCTATTGGAGTTTTTTTGTGGCCTTCAAAGTTCTTCGAAACCTTATTAGCGCAATGTAGCTACAAACTGGAGGCGCGGAGTTAATGATGGGGCATGTGTTCAAGCAAATGAGATTTTCTTTTATACAATTTAATGAAATTGTAATTCGTATATTTCATCATTTTCTTCGTTTGTCTCTATTTGTCACGTCTACTTTGTATAATTCACATCAGTCATGAATGGATTTTCTGTGTATTGTGGTACTTAACGTATTGATTCCAAAAATTGACGAAAACATATTTTCGTATTTTATTTTTTAATTTAAATTAATTCTTATTTGCCATAACATCATGTGTTATGTTTTGTAACGAGATGTATTATAAAAAGAATAAAATCATTAATTGGAATCGATATGGGAACGAATTGTAGCGAAAAACCGCATACTATATATATTTTGTTTATGCGGTTTTTTAATCCGCTTTTCTGTGTGTATTTTTATTTTGTCCATTTCTTCGCACGAACCTTTTGTCGCGAGAATCCCCACTGTAAAAGCATTCCCCCCTGCTATGTACCTGCCCTTCATCTTTTGTGTTGTACCCTTCGCAGGATTTTGAAGTCAAGACTTTTGTTATCTGTAGGTGATACTCTGAAAGGCCTTGTATTCTCTGCATGCTTTTGGAAAGATATTTGGGTTTTTATGAATGGCGTCACGTCACACACTGTACTAGAGTAAAAGAAACCGTGCTTAAAAGAGGGGAAGGAAGCTATTTGCTTTCTGACCTTGCAAAAAAAAAAAAAACGTTTCTCCTGCTGTTTCTAAACTTTAGAAGTAACAGTTTTATATATATATAAAGAAAACCCCTCGTCTTTTGTTCATGTACAGCTTTTGTATTTACAATAGCTGCTAATATATGTAAAATTTGATGTCTCTGTGATAACATTATGTTAATAGTAATTTTTCATTCCATATAGATGTAAAAAAAAAAATCACACACAAAATAATTTCAAAATTTAGAATAACTTTCCACTTTATTTTTAATGTATTGTAAAAAATGATTATTAGTTTGTAGGATGTAAATAATTGGCTAATCACACACAACAATTACATGCAAGGAGGACTTTTTATCTATAAAAGATATTTAATATTGCTTAAGATTAGGGGTCTTCAACCTTTCACGCTCGAGGGCCACATCAATACATTTACAATGATCCTCGGGCCACACGACTGTCAAAAAAATGCCAGGAAATTTAAATAAGAAAGGGAGGTTTGTTTTACAAGACTAAAACTGATTCTAAAGGAAGAGACTGTGTTAGATTTATTTTTATACATCGTTTTCAAGAACGTTAAATGAAGTCGAATTAAAATACTTTGCTTGTTAAAGATAAAAGTTCCAACTTTTCACACACACAATTTCAGCTTTTCTTCTGAAAACTTCTGATATTTTATGCATAGTCAGATTTTTTATATTTAAAATTATTTAGATGCAATGAAATTTTTGAAAAATTTGTCATTGTAAGAAAATTTTATCTGAAATGGATATCAAGCATATCAATATAATGTTTAAATATCAAGAATAACAGAAAAAATGGCGTTTTTCACGACAAAAAGCAGACAAGGCAATTTTTCCTGGAATTGCCTCAGAATCAAACAAAGGGTCACTAAAAAGCCGACAGCGGGCCACGGGTTGAAGACCCCTAGCTTAAGGTAATGGTTTAATACTCTAATTGTTTTATTGATTACAACGATTCAATAAAGGAAAAAATAACGAACCCCAATTTCCAATAAATTTCATTTGCCGGGATAATAAATTAGCAGCGTGATTCTGAAAGTTTCAGCTTACTATTCATTACCTTTACCATACTATCTAATCTTATTTCATTGCTTTCTATTGCGATAGTTTATCATAACAGATTTTTTTAAAAAAAAAATTTTTATTGAGACTTTTAAGTAGCATTTGAATTATTAAACATGCCACGTCTATTTCAAACTTTTATCATAAACTCATAGATTATAAGCTTCGCACATTTTAAGCAGTAGTTTATCGTAAGTTGCATGATTAAGATATGCATAAATAACTTGAATTAAAAAAAGAAATCAATTTCCGTACCTCAATAGGCCCCAGACGTAACACAAGAAATAAAAAGAAATTACTCATAATTCAGTTGCAGGGGCGTCATTCAGGTCGTGAGACGAAGTGCTAGAAACCGTCTTAGTAGGAGGTGGGCTCATGAGTCACGTCTTTCCTCCTTTCTCGCTGAAAAATGATAAGTGTTTTCAGTTCCTAAATGTTAGGTTTCAGTTTGATTCCATCCCTACATTGTAATGATTGGCATTAGACTGTTGGTGTCATGTTTTTGCGGTTATGATGACTCGATTTGTTTGGCTTTTGCAATGGCCTTTAAATAGTTCATATGTGGTGGAAGGAGGTAATCACAATTACATGGATATTTTGAAACATTTTGCTGTTTAGTGAGTTAACTGTGTGATATAAATTGTAGCATTAAAAAAAATAAAAAGAATTTATAGCGTTCATTTACTTTAACTGGAATGTGTGTAAATGACTATTTAACGGTTTTCTTTTTTTCTTCAAATACTTCCAGAAATAAATGAAGTTAGAAGTTGTTTTTTTTTCATGTGCGTTTTTTCAAAAAACAAGATGGGTGAATTTTATATATGAATATAATAAATTATTTATAATATGACTTTCAGTTTCAAATATATATTTGTTTAGATTTTTTTATTCACCATCGCAAATGAATTCAATCTTTGAAGTTTGCTTTTGGAATGGATGGTGGAGGACTTAAAACCAGAATTCTTGGAAAAGTCCCTCTCCTGAGACGTGTGGATAATTTGGAAAGAGTTATTAAATCGCGTAATTCCCTTTTTTGTGAAAAAGAAACGTGAATTAAAATTAGAACATAATTTAAGTTTTTGATCTCTTGTAAGAACGCGGTACTTTTTCATTATGGTTGAATTTCTTTTTTTGTAGCTATTAGCTAAATTGGATCGAAATAAAAATAGTGTTTTCTAAATTTTACTTCTCTTAGAGATCGTTATTTATAATATTTTAATCTGAAACTCGATTCTTTAGGCTATTTATCTGGTTTTCTTTCTATATTATTCGTTTTTCTCCCGGTGAACCAATCTTAACTGAAAAATCTCATTTAAAAAAATTCCTGATTTGAATATATCCAATTATTAAACAATTAAGTATGAGTCACTTTTCAAACCCTCGTGTCTTCTTTCCAACATTTAATTTCCCCCAATTGGAGGGTGGCCACGGTAGCTGAGTGTTCATGGCCGCGATCTCGTGGTCGGCGTTGCTTTCGTCGAGTTGTACCAGTGCTACTCAAAGTTTCAAAGTCATCATGCTGGCATGACGTTGAAGTGTGGAGAGCGGGGTACCAGCTCGTATGTCGTTCTCGTCACTTGGTTCTGATTCAAAATAACGAGATCCGTCGCCGATAGCCCTTGTGTAGCTTTAAAATGCGACGTTAATGGGGGGGCGCGGGGGGGGGGGGGGGGGGGGGGGGGGGGGGGGGG
>BMAV01023254.1:139167-150614 GCA_019973955.1 Trichonephila inaurata madagascariensis | reverse complement strand
TAATAATATTTTACTTGTATATAGCTCAGACCTCTGTACAGAGGCTCAACTATGATTTTTGAAAAATTCACATTATTTTCAGAGTTACAACCTATTGAAATAATTATGGGCGTTTTTTTCTTAAAATTTCTCCCCTCTGTTGTCGTAAAACATGGATAAACCCACTTCTAAGTTATATATTTCAAAAATTCTAGTTGGGCCTCTGTACGGAGGTCTGAGCTATATACAGGCTAAATATTATTATAATAGAAGCATTTTTCACAAAAGGAGAATATTTTGAAAATGGGTCATTCTATCTTCATTTTTTGTCAAAATAGTGTACTTAAATAATTTTTTATTGTAATACTATTCTTAAAACAATTTTATATACATTTTCTAATCTAAGTGACACTAAATATCATAAATATTATCCATTTAAACGCTTTTGCAAAATCTTGATTCCAAACGTAGTCGGATACCTTAAAACACTAAAACAGTGTTCGGCTGAAAGAGATGTAAAAGGGAAGTATTTTTTTAAAGTTCATCCTAGGTTATACAAAAGGATTAAGGCTGTTTTCACCATATACACAAGAGCGCGAACTTAACGCAAAGCACATTTTCGGACAGAAAAATTCCTTAATTTTCATAAAAATTTTGACATCGTAACTCATGAATTTGTTTATAATATAATATTTTTAAAATTTCAAAATATTTCATAAATAATTTTTTTTCCCCTTTTAACTGTAAAAGGAAAGCTAGTTTAGAATTATGGTATAGGAGAAAAAATGCGAAACACACATTTTATAAAAGAAAAAATGTGCCAACTCGGATAAAAATGAGTAGTATGATAAAATAAGTGATTCTCTACAGGATAGTGAGGCCAGAATAAAATCCTAATGTTTGTGAATACTTTTTATCTGAAAAAATATTCCGAATTTGGGTCCTATTTTTTAACATTAGCCGAAAACAGCCTTAACAGTCTGCCTCTTTAAACTTAAAAATTTTGTACTGTTGATCTTAGTGTTTACCTACGAGTAAACCAGTCTTTAAAAATACTTTTGCCATTTTGGTATTTAGCAAAACGATAATTTGAATTTGCTGTTTCCCGTGCTCTTCGACAAAATTACACTTAAGACAGTATATTATGTATCCCCCCCATCGACTTAATTTCTTTGTAGAATAATTTTTATTGGCGCTAGGACGTATTTCGTGAAGTCGTGCCAAACACTTAATATACGAAACTTTTTTAAAGAAAAAAAAGTACCAAATTATAAATATTAGTAATTTAGTACTTTTACTACATTTAAGAATTGCATCCATTTTTTGAGATCCTAAAATGAATATATAAGTTAACATTCATGCTTATTTACCTTTAATAAAGGGGAAAAATTTCAAAATTATACAGCATTTGTGTGTTTTTCTGTCTCATTTTATGATTGTTCCACCATAAAAATTCAAAATAAAATCGAGAGTTGAACATGACAACTATACACAGCATCTGTTCAACATATCCGACACACAGAAGCCACAAATAAAAGATAAGTCCTTTCTACTAATGAACTAAGTGCGAAAAGTTAGCGTTTGAAGGTCGATCGTCAGATAACAGTTAATATTCGTTGAAAAGAAATATTGTAGTGGAAATGCTTTCGTGTAGTCACATGTAGTTTCTTTCATATGAGAAAATAAATAAAAAGGAAAATATAGCCTGAAACCAGTTTGGAAATCCACACATGCTGAGTTTGAACATTGCATTCGTACTACTAAAAATTTATTTTACCAGTCGGGTTACAAGGAAATGCATAAAAATAAAAGTATCACGCCTCGAGATTGGGAGTTCAGTGGTGCATGAAAAGTTGAAAATGTATCATTTAATAAATGTTTATTTTCACCCACATTTTCTCTACCATAGAAAAATATTTCTTTTCACCAGAAAGGTTTTGAGTAGGAAATTTGTGTACAGGTTATTTATAAAAACCTTACCCTTTTTGATCCGAGTAAATAAAAACGCAAGATGGCAATGCATTATTCATAAAAAAGGAAAGGCAGAGCTTGAATAAAATTGCAGGAAAGGTTAGCTTCAATCTTTTTCTTTTGTTCGTGGATCAGATGCTTAAAAATAATCGTATCTTCACTAGAGATGTTTTTGTTAAGTAAAAATCAACAGTGCAAATATATATAAAGATACTTTTTTTTATAATTTCGATATCAATCTTTAAATAAATATTCAATCAGAAATGATGTAGCAAGAAATGGGAGAAATATCTAAACTGTACGAATTGATATTGTTATGATAAATTATTGTGTGAATATCATATTTATGATAAATTATTGAATATCATATTGTTTATGATAAACTATTGAATATATTGTTTATAATAAATTACATATATTTTTTTAAACAAACTCAAATAATTTTAAAAATTTCATTCTAATAATCGTATTTTATAAACAATCAAAATTGGCATCTTTTATTTCTTTAAAAAAAAAAATCATATTAAATCCCTAGTCACCAATTCAATAAAACTAGAAGCAAACAAAGAATGAGAGGAAAAGTCAAATTTGTTGAACTCTTTGATTTCTCTATAAATGCTAGTTTTATCTAAATGACATTTTAAAAAATGCGTTATCTGCTGGTATTTAACACGAAGGGAACGTTTTCTTATTCAAAAAAATAGATGAGAAATGTTAAAAATAAAAGAAAAGTCTAAGCGAAAAGAGCTGTAGACACACATCAGTTTTATACATACAATAATGCCATTCAAAATCTTTTGCTGCCCCCAAAGACAGCTTGAAAAAACTTTTAAAGATATGCTCAAAATAGAAGAATACACATTAGAGTATGCTATAAAAAAACTCTTTATGAACACTAATTCCATGCGACAATCTAAATACCATTAAAAGAACAGAATAAAAAGACTAGTTAACTGTCGTGCGCTTGGGAAATTTCATGCATAAAACACGTGAACCATTTAAACACGTTTCTTTTTTATCCCTTCAAATGTAATGTAGGTAAACAGTGACAAACAGAAGCCATCGTCAATGCCAAGTGTAGATTTTCTACCTGATATACGGATACAATGTTACCTTTCACTGTTGGCAGTAGGCGTAATTATAGAAAAACAAGCTATTTAAAGAGACGATTAAAGCGCACTTGAAACGAGCCTAGATAAAAAGGCACATCTTCAACCCTTCTTGGCGTCAATGTCGATCTTGAAATGAAAGTGTAAAACTAGAAGAAAAGATGCCGCCTTTGGCTGAGGAACTGCTGACGAGGAGAGTTTAGAGGCCAGCATAATCCTTTCGTATTAGGGCATTTCACTGCGAAAGTTGAAAGTTGTTTACATTGTATCTCTTCCATTCAAGCAAATAATTTCAAAAAGAAAAAAGACATGAGATTATACTAAACTGGCAACTGTATTGTTAAATGAACAGTCACAGTAAAGTGATCTACACGTATAGGTTTGTAGCAAAGCTAAAAATATTACTATATATAATTTAAACTAAACAGAATATATATGTTAAACTGTATTCAAGTGTTTTATTTTCATTAACAGTTAATTTAAATGTGTATTTCAGGGAAAACTAGTATATACTTTTAAACAAAATTTTACGGACTCATGACTTAAACCACACATGAACTTAAGTACGAGTAGAACAAATCTTTTCAATTTGATTTTAGTTGCTTAATATAGAACTTTAACTCATGCAATACATCAAAAAAATTTATAATATATCGATGAGTGACGCGAGATGATGATGATAGCTTAAGTTTATATAAAAAAAAGTAGAGTGTGTGAATGTATATACTGATAGTAAATACAGAGGTTATATTGAGTCGAATGCATGTCTGTAGCTTCAGATCATTTTTTTTTACCATCACAATAGTATTATATACTCTTTTTTTTTACCCAAAGGTTCATTAAAACAAATCATATATGTCTTTTCTTTGAATCACTTAACTATAACAGTCTATTTTTCGCAAACTTCACTTTATTAGTTGAATACAGCAACCTTAAAGTAAATGGTTAAGTATGAAAAAACATGCTAATAATTCCTTAAGCAAGTGTTACAAAACGGTATGTTCAAGTTTTGTTCCGAGTTTCACATAATTGACAAGTCATATCAAAGAGATGACCCCATTCCCTCCCCAAAATTATATATTAGTAACACATTCCTCTCTACTTTTATAAAGGTTTTTTAAAATATATATAATACATTTTGATGTTTCTCGGACTTATTATAATATTTTAAAAAATATAAATTGCGGACTAACAACTATCAATGTACTCCATAATATACATTAATACTTTAATGGGAGTTCAATAATACTTTTAATGGGTATTCTATAATTCAAAATACAAAATTATGTTAGCTTGATATTGATAATGAATAGTATAATTGAAAATTATATATATATATATATATATATATATATATATATTCACATTCATGCTAATCTTACTCTTTTCCATAACATAATTATTCAACTTTTCGAAGAAACATTTCCTGTAACAAACAGCGCCACGCAAATGCGGTGCAATGCGCTTTTTTATATCGGAAATCGAACCATAGATGCCACTGGCAACATTCCAAAATAATACTAATAAGATTATAGTGCGAGACCAGACATGACAATTTATTCTTAGATTGTATATGTACAGAATTGAGTCATAATGATATTGTATTACTGCAATAAAATCTGAATTTGTAAGGCTATTCAAAGAAATACAAGAAATTCTTCACCTTAAAAGGAAACAAAAGTATACCACGAATTCCCTTTAGTAGTATATTATACAGTTCACCATCTGTTTATTTCCCGCTTCTCATTCAAATTTCGCGTAAAAGCATGCTTATGCGATAAATGGTAAATGATGAACACCATTTCTCGAATGAGAATTTATTAAGGATAATGTAACGAAGAGTTTACACACGTGTGACTATTATTAAAAATGGGCGAACTCATAAAGACCTTGCCACATTTCCGAAAGAGTAACGACCTTGAGACGTGCCTTAACATCAACTTCACTAACGGGACATCACGTTACTTCGTTTGTTTTTATTCCTACAACAGTTTTATTTCAATTTTTTTTCTTTCTTTTTGCACTGATTTAGCATAAATACAAGCTAATAAGATCGTTGACAAAGGGTACACGTTGAAGAATTCTTTCTGTTGGAGAAAAGATTTTAGAAAATAATTTAAAAAATAAAATACAAAGTTTCATTAGTACGCGATGTTGTTTCGCGCATTTCACATGAAAAATTTACTAATTTTAAATATGTGATGCATTAATAGAGCTAAAAACAAGCAAGTTTTTGCTCTATTACACACTGAATTTCGATATCAATAGTAAAAATATTTTCGATATGAATAGTAAAAGTGAACAATTATGGTTGACAACATTTGATGAATTTTTTAGTACTTATTTTCTCCAGCTCAATAATTCTGGTCAAAAACTAAACAAATTTGAATATTTTATTGCATTTATCATTTTTTAATTGTATCCTTTTCTTGCGCATTTTATTTAAATCATACTGTTAAAATTTACATGATTTTTTTCATAAGAAATGTATTAGTAATTTATGATAAAATCGTTTGAGTCGAAAACATTTTTCTAGACCTCATTTTATTAAAATCGAATTTATAATACATATCAATTTACTTTAATTTATAATTTTGCTTTGTTAACTTATTTTTTTATTTACATTAAGCGTTGAATATGATTTGTTTCTATGAAATTCAAAGTGCATTTATACTTAAATACAATAAACCTGATTACTCCACAATACGACGGCCTTCAGTGAAATCGGTACTAGAACTCGATCTGGCCACTAGCTAGCAATGTTCCGCTGTGATAGTGAGAAAATAGATATTTTCCTCAATCCCATACTGAAATTTGTGTTAAAAAAGTAAAAACAAAACTGCAATATTAGAAAACGTTGATCACGCATTTAAATCTCCATATATCTTGTTTGGGTTTTATTGTGTTTTCTAATTCTATTTATTTAAAACCATGGATAACTGAATATGTAAAACCACAATTTTTACATATTATTCCAGAACCACAAACTAAGGAGCGCTTTCGCTGATTTCGATGAACAGATAAAATCAATATTTCAAGGAATTAAAAAAAGTAAACAGCAAGTATAAAATTCTTCACATAACAAAAGGAATTGAGAAACATTTTTAATTTATTTGATTGATCGAATTTGCTACGTGAGAATTTCACACAAATATTTGCTAGTATTTTTTTTCCGTCAGTCAATGAGGAACTGAGCGCTTGAAATTTCGGTCATGAGTGCAAATCCGAGTCACAATTCAGAAGCAAACAACGATCTATAAAATGAAGTAAAACGGGAGAGTTGAAAAACAAAAGATGAAAAAGTATCTATAGCAATAGAAAATTTAAATTAAAATCCTTTTAATTTTATGTTTGACTGAATGAGAAAAAGAAAAAAAGCATAATGAAAACATACATTAAGAAGACTTGCAAATATTCTCACGAGAGAAATAAACGAAATATTTGTATTGATTCCTTACTTCCTCCTTTCAATGAACAATAATTGGTTTCGAATTACAGTCAAAATAATCGAGCATTAACCTATCACTGTTTACTCGATATTTTTACGCTTTAAAGCAAATTCCACATAAAGGAAATAAATAAAGTGTATTAGTTTCATTGCAGCTCGCAATTCTTAAAATAAACAAAAATTTTTAAATTAAATAACGTTGAATAGGTTAAAAGGGTTTCCACCTCACCCCTCCCACCTCCTCGAAACAATTTTGAAAGAACAAAATCGAAGTATGGTTTTACACGCGTGATATGACCTTTCAAAGGGTGACATACCAGGAATAAGCATTAGAATAAAGAGAAACAATATTCAAAACCAAGAGACAAAACATACTGGCAACAGTTTAGTTTCAAAGCCGAAGAAAAGATTCAGGATAAAAGAATAAACGTTAAGAAGAGATAAAGAGAAAGATTTCTGTAATCAAAGGGATGGATAGGACCTACAATAGGAAAGGAAATATCCAGGTCATTCCGAATTCATAAAAAGGGTTGAGTTACAAAAAACAACTTCCATTCTCACGCTTTGTAAATAAATTATATACATATTCTGGAACTTTTAGTAAATTGTCCATGGCGACACGTATGGGAAAAAACCGGGTGACAAATTGAAATCCTTAATGCAGATACGATGGAACCAGAAAAACCTCCCTATAATGAATATTACAAATGCTTGGCCTCGTCTGATATTAATGGAACAAAGTATGTTGAAACATTTCTTAAGTTAACGGAACTTAAGATTGCTTTTGTAGAATGGTTTCTACACCTTTTTTCTTACCAAGTAATTTAGCTCGATCTAAATTTTCTGAGTTCCCTCTGACCTGAAGGTGAGAAACTGCTCTCATTTAATGCCTACCCTGCACCCGAAATAGTTTCATTTTCAAATTACTAGCACAAAAACATGGCTCATTTTTGTTCTTCTCATTTCCTCATAAAAGTGCGTGAAGAATATAACCTTTGCAATGTTTATACACGAGTTAAATATAATGTTTCGAAATACTACAGACAATTTACAACATGAAATGAACCTGTACATTTACTCGTGTGGGGAAAACTTTTAAATATTTTCTGATTTTTCCACAGGAAATACTTAGACTTTAGGTCTTTTATTTAGAGCTAACATTCCATGATTACTTGGTCTAAAGCTTATCAATTACAAAATCATACAAAAAAATTGCATTAGGGAAAATTATACACACATTTCAACCACTAACTCTTCCTACTTAATTTGCTTACTCACAGAATTGAGCTGTGAAATGAATCAAATCTATGTCTTTATTTATAAAATGTGAAAATAATGTTCTAGAATATTTCCTTAGTTTATCAATCCCCTTCACCCATGGTCCAGCTCTAGTATAAAGGTATAATTAAATTAAACAAGGCCAAATTCCATGCTAAATATGCCTCTAAAGTCAGTATATTGATACCAATTTCCTTAAAAATTGCATATATATATATATAATGAAAAATAAAAGGAAATGAAAAAAAAATGAGAAAAAGAAAAGGGACTTTAATAAATAACATACGTTTTTTTTTTTTTTAACGGAATAGCTTAATAAGGATTTTAACCTCAATTTAATCATCCATAAAAGTAATTTTTTTTTTCAGTTTCAAATTTAACGTATCAATTGCTTATATAAAATAGGAGGAAGCTGTTTATTTTTACATTAAAAAAGATGTAACAGATTTTCATTATTGGCAAATTAATTGATTTATATATATATTTATATATATATATATATTATATATATATATATATATATATATTATAATAATTATACATTTTATTTTTGCAAATAATTTTAGTGAACACGAGATATAATGTAATATATTTAATTATAATAAAAGCAGCTTTCATTTACGAGATTTCATTTCATCAAACTTTTCTTAACTATTTATTTTTAACTCCAGTTACCAACGCATCAACAGCTTAAAAGAAAAAAAAAAGGTAGAAATTTCAAGACAAGAAAAATTTCATCGATGAATTCTGGGGCAATTAATGGGCACCTTAATGGGTATTACTCAGAATCACAGATTCATAATTTTTTAAACATTATTTTTCCTTTCTAAAATTTGAAAAAGAAGTATTTTAAAACATGTCTAAAATGGATAGGATAATTTCAAGAGTCCTTCCCCTTTAAAAAAAGAAGAAAAAGACTGAGAAGGCAACTTTAATAATGAGTAAAACAACTTACTGTAAGTGATAGGCATGGTGAAGATTGAATTGCTATACAAAGCGCCAATTAATTTATACTGCGTGTCGGCATTTCTCTCTTCCTTTCAGAACTTTCTCTAAACAAAATTATTTTTCGAATTGTCCTTCAGGGATTTAATTTAATATTTTTTCTTACTGCAAAGTGTGTTTTACGTTGTGAAAATAGAAGGAATGACGTTTTTTGAATGAAAAGGAAGGGTGAGATGGAATTTGTTTGGCATGTCTACAGTTGAATCGTTTCATTTCACTTAAAAATTAATTATTTTTATTCAAAATTTACCTTCCATTTTTCTCGAGAAACGTTTTGTTCTTTTTTGACTTTTGGGCTTTTTACTTTGAATTTTTTCTGTGTTAAAAGGTGTTATTTCTTTTGAATCTCTCTTCAGAGATATCAAGTTTGTTGAGAATAATAATAATAATTTTTTTTTGCAGTAACTTGTTTAACATATGAAAGGAACTACTTCTGATAGAAGGGGTGCTCTTTGGACTTTGGCAAATTTGTCACTTTGAAAATTTTTATTTCTGTTGTTGAAAGAAATTTTATAAAATATATTATACTAAATATTTATAAATCAACTCTTAAAGTAAGATATTAAGCGAGAAAATACTGAGACACACGTGAAAATAATAAAACCATTGTAATACGTTATCAAACTCTTAGGCACAAGACTTAAATTTGCTGGATTAAAAAAAATTAAGGCCTCAACCCCTTCCCTTTTAGTTATCTATTTTTGTTTTGACTGAAAAAAAAAATATTAGAAAATACAATTTGAAATAATGTAAAAAAAAAATTTTTTTTTTAAGTACAAAAATTAATTTTAATAAATCTATAAATCACCATATCACAACGCGATTAAAAAGTAATTAACTTCCCGTATGAAAAGAACCATGGAAAAGGAAATCATTCTACTTCATACATGGAAATAATTGATTATAAATTTATTCTGTGTTAAGAAATCAGTAACATGTGAGTAGAAAATATATAAAACTAAATTTTAAAAAAATGTTTAAGGATCCAATCAATAAATTATTAAATAATTATATGAACACAAGTTAAATATTAGAAACATGATATTAAGTTAAAAAAATGTTAATTAAATCGAACTAATATTAAACTTATTACACATTTTACTCAATAATATAAATCCTTTTTGTTTTAAATTCATTTAAAGTAATGAGAGAGAGGCGGTTTTTTTAGGATGGATCAATATTTTGACTGACATTTAACGTATTTTTCATATCAAAGAAAAATTCTAATGACACTTGTATATCTTTGACTAAAATTGTTTATATCTCTCCCATTATTCTTATAAAAATTTATTATTAATTTTTTAAATTGTTTAACTCTCAATTCTATAATAAAATTTCAGTGACGCACATATTATATATAGTATAATATAAATCTTACATTAGGCGAATTGAATATTTATTTTTAATGGAGTTTTTTACTTCCCTCCCCCTCTTTAAAATCTTTTTGTATCCTTTGTTCACCTATCTCTTTAGAAAAAATATAAACTTTGCATTTTGGTTTTGTTTATCTTTTTACTTCGTATCCTTTATTTTATGTTTATCTTTTTACTACTTGGTATCGTTTTTCTTATGTTTATCTTTTTACTGTTTTATTTTTCTTATGATGAAATTATTATATGGTTCGCGTTGTTGGACTGAAGTTCTTTTTTAATAGTGATCCATATCTCAATAGCTTTCCGTCCCAAAACTATGTAGATTTTCATATCATCTTTCCCCATTACATTTTTTAAAAAAAAATATACAATATAATAAAGCTCTTTACTGTTTAAACTAAAAGTGTTATCTTCACATTTGTATGCTTTTACTAGCATGGTGGTTTTAGTATACAATGTGTGCCCGCTCAAGTCCATTGTACCTCCCCCCCCTTTCCTCCCAATAATTCATGAACAAGAGCAATAGTCATAAAAGTGGAGTTTAGGTATAGTGCAGTTGCCATGCTTTACACCAGGGGTAGCCACAACCCAAATGTCCTTGCGGGCCACTTCGGAAAAACATTATAATCTCGCGGACCGCACATAAAAATATTTACCTTTATATGAAATTTGAAAAAAAAACAACATTTATTGGAGTGAAAATTTAAAACAGAATGAATTATTGTTATTGTTTTCATTATTTTTTATGTATACAGACATAGATAATATAATAATGTTTATATAATATTATAATGCAATGATCAAATAATGTTCAAAATATTACAGTTGCCATTTTCTTCAAAATTACGGCGTTCTGTTTGAATTGATCTTTCGTTACTTATTGTTGAAATTTGATTGTGCTATTATTCGCAAACGATTAAGTATACATTGCCTTTTATCTTAACCGTCCTGAATATTTTATTTGAAACTTTAAAAAACATCTCTGACTGCCTCTTGCTTTTTGAGCACTCCAAACAAAAAAGGAGGAGAAATGAAAGTCGCACACACAGAATCATGTACCATCCATAGTAAAGGATATGCATAACGCAATTCGGAATTTATTAAAAGAGTAATTTATTATAGTAAAACCAAATGGAACTGTTTGATAAAATATAAATCTATTTTAATCTCTAAATGACATTTCTATTATCAAAAAGGATTTATTTTAAAAGTAGAACAGGTAACAGGCAAATACATTGTAGATATATAACATTTCCCCTCAAATAAATTTCAAAATGAAAGCAC
>BMAV01023254.1:118720-139067 GCA_019973955.1 Trichonephila inaurata madagascariensis | reverse complement strand
TACAAAGTTGTTCAGCATCATCGTTAAGGTTAAAAAAGATACCTTTCGTAAAGTAATGTTAAAAATAAACGGCGTAAAATGTGCATATTTGGTTCGTAACTCCCAAAATTGGAACACAACATAATGCGGAAGAAAAGCGAAAATGTCACTCGTGAGCATTCCTGATTCCCGACATCATATGGACGGATGAGGCCTGCTTTGCACGTAATGCTATGTACAACAATAAGCAGAACATTTCGGTAGCTGAATAATCTAAGATAACCTGTCAAAATTCGGCATCGAGTTCGCTGGCCGAAAACGGACTGATTGGCCTGGTATTTTAGGAGGGCATGTAAACGGTATCCCTATACTTGTTATTACTGAAGGACGTACTTTCCGCTTTTCCAGAGAATTTGCCGTTGAGTGTCCTCCAGAATGTATGGTTTTAATACGGGCGGCGCTCCGCCGCACAAGGTATCACATGTTACACAGTACATTTGAGACACATTCGAGCAACAAGTAATCGGGTATATAGTTGCGTTGAATGGCCTGCATGGTCACTTGACCTGAACCCTTTGAAGTTCTTTCCGTGGGAATACATCAAACAAAGAGTGTATGCAACTCCCCCATCAACACTGAAGGAACTATCTAGAGGGCGCCGATATCGAGTCCCTATTTTTTCTTTGTCAGGGAAGAGGGAGTTTCTCCTGAGAAATAAAGAATGTTAACGCGTATATTGTAATGTTCAATTGAGTTTATTATGACAGATGCCATAGAGATTGGTTATAAATGCAGTATCTAAGAAGGCAATATAATTTTTACTGTTATAAGTTTGAAAATCTTCGGTCAACTTATTGGGTAGATTTTGCTTAAAATTGTAGAGATAATACCCGCTTTTTAGAGGGATTATGAATTTTTCCTCTTTATTAGACTTAGGATTAACCCTTTATATTAAGTTTTACCTCAAAATAAAAAACGGGATTGGGCCCTATGGGAAATTCAGTCGAATGTCGTGGCAGTCAGTAAGAAATGATTGAAGTAGTACTAACAAAGCTTTGGGATTTCCGCTGGTTAATTCTCATGCATTTTTATTTTAAAAATGTGCACTCTCCATTCTTTTTAAAACATATCAGTACTCTGAGCATTATAAATTGACCTTTTTAGTTACGGAGGGGGCGCAGAACTTTTTTGGCTCATCCCGTAGAAATGTGTAAATCTGGCCTTGATTAGAAACGGTTTCCATAACTGTGCACTTGCACATTGTCAAAATTGTTTACTGTTGTTTTTAACTCCTTTCCCCCCGTATTTCCAGTGCGGAAAGAACCAAACATACGTCGCCCGAGTGTCGATGTTTTGATGTGTGCCGGCCTATTGTACTGCGTTGTTGAAGCTTGAAGCCTAGGAGGAGAGGAAATTGAACAGCTCCTCCCCTTCTCCCCCTTTGCTGTTGACAGCGTCGAAAATCACGTGGAGCAACTACGACATCCTTTCATTCTTGTTGGTCGAAGAGTATGTCGTGGTAGCACGCTAAGGTAACGAGGAGGGGGAAGGAATACTACAATTAAGATTTGGACCCTTGCCAACTGGGTAACTTCAGCTAGACTGGATCTAATTTCGTAGATTTCGATAATCGGTTTGGTCAGTGCCTTCGGTTTATTTTGGGTCGACTTATTTTGGTAGCTACATATGACTCTTATCGGAAACATATGCGTTGTAATCTAATAAAAAAAAGTCTTGTCCTACGACGGATAATGAGTGCAAGGTTCTTACTCCTAGTTTTAGGAAGGATATTTTTGTAAACTTATTTTGTGTGTGTGTGTTTTTCTATTTTTAATATCTTCTATAAAACTCATGATCTCATTTTATATTTTTTAAAGTATTTTTCTCTTTTGTAAAATTCTTTACATTCTCTTAAGTTTCGTGTTGGCCTTTATCCTTCCTTACTTACCAGTTTATTTAGGACATGTAGCAGCATATTGTAGTGATAAATACTGAATTCAAAAACTTAGATTCTTTACAATCAAGCAATCTATTAATATAAGTTTCTATCCGCGCAAACGCTAACCCATGAAATGTACAATTCATTGCATTTTTATCCTCTTTCCTTCTTCATTTTTCTTGTGTTCTAAAATCTTAAATACAATTACATTAATAGGTATATATTTAAAAAAAAATGCGTAACGTGATCGAATTTGTGTCCCAGATTTTAAATGTAATTTATTGGCTAATTCTACTAACGGATAGTCCATTTCCCTGTGCTAATTTCCAGGTTTAAATGAAGATAATCAATTTTCCTTGGCGTCTTCCTGATTCATGGGAACTCTGCCAATGATTTTGTTGTGTAACAAAAATTTTTGGTTGGGAAAAGGGCAAATATTTATGTCATTGTTTGAATTCTTGCTCATGATCCACTTTAGTATGAGAATTTAGTATACTATTACATATTAGGAGATAAAGTCCTGATTTCCATATTTAATTTATATTCGTTCTTGATTGCTTGTTTCTGATTTACAAATGGTATTTTTAATTGTGACAATTAAATAGTTTATTACCTTTATTTTTTAATTGGTTTATTTCCGTTTATTTACTATGTTCCTGTTAGATTTACGTTTTATTACTTTTTAGCTTATAATTTTGGTTTTATATGTATTAAATCAGTGTTTGATACCCATAGAGTACGCAGAGTGATACTTGGGGGTACGCTACAGAAATAGGCTTATGATGATATATATATATATATAATAAAGTTAAGTTATAGTTAGTTCAAATAGGGGAGAAAAAAAATCCGCATTTAAATATTTGATAAATTAAGGAAAATAAACAAGAACACGCGTTTCACAAATGTGCACGCGTTAATTCCACCGAAAATATGATCTAAATCATTTCGGTAATTCATTCCAGCAACAAATAAAAAATAAATATTTATTTTATTGCATAAAATTCTTTAGATAATGTTTTCTCAAATAAGTACACAATTTTAAAATAGCTAAAAGGAAAACGATGTACTAAATAAAATTAGTTTGTTATTATGTCATTTTTTTTTACAATTTTAGTTATACATTTTTTTTCATATATTGTAGGCGGCTATTAATTGTTGTCCTTTTTTGACATAATTGTTAAAATTTATACTGTTAATGTTGTTAAAGTAATAAGTAAATGTTACAGATTTAAACTGTTTAAGAAATGCCACACATTTAAATTATTTTAGTTACTTTTTAAAATTATTTACTTAGTTTTCTCTTGAACTGGCTTTCATTAGCTGAAATGAGACCATCGTAATATTTAATATACGTGAATAACAAAGTATACCACATTGCATATTTCACGTTTATATTACACTATGGCAACTATTGCCGCCACACAATTCTGTTTCTTAATTTAGTTTACATCAACAACAAAATATAATAATTCAGTTTTTTTTCTTTAGAATACGACGGTATTAATAAACTTATTTTACAGTACCAGCCATTAGTAAGGATGCAGTATCATGTAATATTTCACATATTTATTCCGAGAAAGACTTTTTTTTTTACTGATACGTTAATGAAATGAGATAGTTATATTTATTCAATATTTGGATTTCACAATTAAATTTTCTCGGTGAAAATGCAATATCGGAAATATAACCGTTATTATTAAAAATAAGGGAATATATATATTTTGGTTTCTCATTATTTGGAAGGTAATCTTGACACAAATTATCAGCTCTAATCCCAGCCAGTTATTTCAATAGGATTAAGATTCTTATATTGTTAATGTTTCATAATAAACCTATTTGCCGAATGAAAATAGCGATTTATTTTTTTTAGAACAAAAAAGAGGCTAAATCAAAATATATCATTCTATTGTTACTTTAGCTCCTCTAATTCGGAATATGCACAGCTGCTATTTGTGTTGAATTTTATAATTTCTGGAATACCACAGGTAAACAAACACCATTTTAACACATCCTTACCAAACTTGTTTCCGGAATATTATTTTTATGTAAGATTTTTTTAAAGAAAATATTTGTCAGTATGCTTGATTTTTTTTTCTCAATATCTCCAGACCTCGTTTAGGGAACATATTTTATTAACCCTTTTTTATCTTTTCATCCATCTTTCTATATTGTCAAATAAAAAAAAAGTTTGAAACCATTGACCTTTCTCCTTGACTGCAACTTTTCACCTGCTTGTTGCTCAAAGATCAGCTGTGTTCTTTAATCTGTGTATGAATTGCTGAAACCGGTAAATTTTTTTCTTCCTTTTTTTCATTGTTTGTGCAGTAACAACTGAGGAGACGACATGTTTTTCCTACTGCGAGAGTTTTGCTGGAAATTTTGAAGTCGTTAAGGAATGGGTTTTTCATAGCATTGTGTGAGGCTAGAAGTACCGCGGATGAGCTGTTCTTTTTCTCTGACTTGCTTTTTCTTATGACAGGTGGCTTAATAGCCACGTCATTGTGGAAAATCGGCGTGGAAGTGTCAGCATGTCTTATTCATTCGTCTTCACTGATGCAAACTTTACCTTCGCAAATAAGACGGTTGATCGCTGAAGGATATGAGCGTGTGTGTGTAGGGGGTATCTCGAATTACTTTTATGGCTTTTACGCTCATTGGTGTGTGTTATCATTTTCTGGCAGTCCTTATGATAAGACAAGGCGACGCGCTTTGTTAAAGTGGATGATGATGGTCTGAATCAGCAAATTACTCGCTTTCTTTATTTATGTATATATTTTCTCATTAATGTGTGTGTGTGGGAACAAGTATTGATTTTATAATGAAACTTTTCTCCATATCGATAATTCTGAATAACTTTGCATCTAAGCACTGTTTGATGTTATGTGTGTGTGTGTGGCCTGTAAATAAAATGAAGTTGGCTGATTAAATTGTTAGATTATCAAAATTTTATATTTTGAAGCTACTATTTTCAAAAATATTGTGTTTAATTATACTTTTTAGTAATTATTTGAATGTACGTGATTGAATCGTATGGTCTCATTTTAAGTTTTAAAAAGAAAACACGAGATGAGATTGAGTAGAAAAATAAACCTAATGCCTCAAAAAATCCAGTTTGTTTAAGATAAAATAAAACAGGGGAGAAAAGATTTTGAGATCAGAGAAATGTTATATTAAACTACTTTTCCTTATTACCATATTTCTAGGAAAACAAAAAGCCAAGGGAAGCGAAAATTTTATTTCTAATAGAGAGGGAGTAAACCATTTCAGAAATTTTTTTTGGGCCATAATTAAATAGTTAGAATAATTTGAAGAAAATAATTTCGTTCTGATATATATTAAACTTAAAGTTTCCCCAAACTCCTCAATTTTTGAAAAACCAAAATCGATCAAATTTTTGTTGAACAAAACTCTTTAGAGGAGAAAAATGAAATTTTTTTTAGAATTGAAATGAGTCGTTTGACGGAAGTAGTGTTTATTATATTACGACCGTTTTTCATTGCACATCTTTTCCTTTCAATGTATTATTTTATCTTTTCGGTTTCGCTTTGATAGTTTCAAGGTCGTATAAGGGCTTTTATATCTATAATTCGTGAAGCAAATTCTTTTGAATTTTTCTTTATAACTTTGTTACTTTTTAATGTTTTTATTTCTTTTGATTCATTGAATACAACTTTTTTTTTTGAAATGCATACAATGGTGTTTAAATAATCGACATAATTTTTCTTTCTCAATTTGGTAATTTTCCGTATGGTTACATCATTTTCTTGAAAATAATATAGTTTGAAGGTCGATATGTGCATGTGCTTATGAATTGAATTTATAACATTGTTTTGCGAGCCAATTCAGGAATAACAGAATAATTCGGAAAACTATTTTTAAAAAAATCCTGTATTGGATATCAATAAATAATCACATGCTAAAATTTCACGAGTTTACTGTCAGCAAAGTTGTAAGGTATAATTTTCCAGAAACTAATTTTTGACTCTGTATTTCTATAACCTAATTGTCAAGATAACGGATTTCATGGTCGCTATTGTTCAAGTCGTTCCACTGATTAGAGTCCCAATTCCGTGAAGGACCCTTCGCCTTTTAATTTTATATAATAAATATCGGTTGAAAAAAAATTGATCCAAGCATTCGGAATTTTTTAAAACCAAAAAAAAGTGTGCTTTATTATAAATTTGCTTTTAATGAATGATATTAGATGTATATACAAAAGTGAGTTATAAAATTTTACATAAAAAGAATAATGCTACTATGCGCGTTATTGAATAAATTTCATTCTTTTGAATACTAAAAATAAAATTTTTATTGCTGTTCAGAAAAATATATCCATGTATAATTTTCCTTAAATACATAGCTATATACAATTAAAATGACGGGTAACTGGTACTTGCATTAAATTAAAAACGAATTGCCCAGCAATGCATGATATCAGCCGTCAAATTTTGGAAATGTGTTTTGAACAGTTGGCAGATTGCTCGGTGAATTAGTTATGAAGTTATTAAGAAGGCGTTGACTTGGTCCTGATATATGAATCAATTTACGCACAATTGACATTTGCCAGAACTGCTGTCAATCATACTCACAGAGCGAAGTCTTTATCATGAGATGGTATTTGATTTGATCTGCGAGGTTAACTAGAGATGTGAAGGTTATGAATTAGTAAGGCTCGATACTTTTGGAGACAAATAGGTCGTATTCATATAGTTGGGATACGAGTTCTCTACTGAATTCTATTGCTCTGTAATTGAAAAACATGGCTAAGAGTTTTAAACAAAAAAGGCTTATTGGTAATGAGTTTAAAATGTCGCTTAGTGTTATCAAAAGTGGTCACGTTATTTTGAAATTGAAAAAAATATTTAAAGCATCTGCATTATCCCTTAAATGCATGGTTTTTTGTTTTGAGTTTTAAAAAATCGTTTTTCATAGGAATGCCGTCACAGGTTACGTAAAAATTAAATAAAAAAATAATCTAGGTAATAATAAGTATTTATTTTGAAAAAAGGTGGAATGTAGACATTTGGCAACATACAGTATTTCCCAAAAATCTGGCATACATCCAATAAAATTTTCAAATGCAGCATCAAACATTGATAGTTTGTTTACCTGACGACACACAAGTAATTTTTTTATTAGATAAATTACTCCTTTATAAGAGAAACACGAAAGTAGAAAATACCGCTTCAAGTAACACACTAAACTTTATCACTCACCACATTCATATATCAAAATAATAATAATAATAATTTACACGCTGAAATTAATGTCTTTTTTTCACACATGATTTATTGTCGAGAATTATCAACGTGCAAAACGCAAGCATTCAGGTTTTTGAATAAATTTAAGTGGAATCGGAATGTAGACAATTGTCAACAATATGCATTCAAGGGTTAACCTCACCCTTAAATTTTTGATAACTACCATCCACACATCACTGAATAACAAAGATTGTAATAGCAAATAATCATCTGTCCAAGGTAATTGTGGGTGGCTATTGTCGCAACTCGTTGCCAACTTTGTTGTTGTCCAGTCATAGGCTCGAACTCTGTGGCCACTTAAGACCCTCGCAAAACGGGGTTAGTTAATAGTTGCTGAATCTGTCGAGGATCGAAGTCCGTACGCGTAGAGTAGCAGTTTGGTGAATAAGGTGCCAGTTCACCGTATTATCCTCGCCATTTGACACCCGCCTTGGAGAGGGGGGCTAGATGCTTGTTAAATATGTCGAGGTTCAAACGTCCTCCCGTTGGTGTGATGTGGATGTTAGGAGAGGGGGGTGCCAGCTCAGGTGTCGTCAAAATTACGAGGCCCGTCGCCAAAAGCCATTGAGTAGATGAACAATGCGACGTTAATATTCACTCACTCACTCGCCCTCGTCATTTGGCCGTGGTTCTAAATTAAGAAGTCTGTCGCCAATTGCTTTCATGTTACTTTTGAAAATGACGTTAGTAGTTAATTAGTAAATAATCATTGAGTTTCAGCTTCTTTGCAGTGTTTAATCAGATAAATTAGAATGTCCACGTAATCATGTAGTGTACTCAGTTATATTGTGTTATGTGGTAATACAGGTTTAAATTTGAAGTGTATTATACTTATTTATTGCTTCTAATAAAGCTTAAAAAGAATCTATTTAAAATAATCTGTTGATAAAAGTGTATGGAACTGTATTAACAACGCAGAAACTACACATTTAAAAAAAATGGTTGTTTTCTTTTTTGTAGAATATCTTTAATGATGAGGAAAATTGAAAACACGGAATTACGAGTCATCAACGATTTTACTTGAACATCTTGCTTAAGGAGAGGGGTAAAAGTCAAGGAAAACAATGATGTCAATACTTAAAAAAAAAACATATTATTCTTATAAAAAGTGTACATCATGTTTACCAAGTTTTGCGGGATTTTGTTAAAGTTAAGAATGTGTATTTACCGTTTTCCTATCTTTAAAACCGGTATCATTTTTGCTTGATTTGCTTACAACTTGCCGCTAGTTTAAAATATTTATTCCATTATTTCTTTATAACATTGTATGAAACCAGTAATTTGGTAATTAGCTTCCGGATTTAAAGAACGCACGCACCGGATGTCCTTGTAATCGAATGAAGTTGTGCTTTTTGCAATGTGAAGGTTCTGAATAGCATTATATTTAGATTATAAAATTTGTTTCAAATTAGTTTTCAGATGTCACATTTGATTCTTTATATATTCGATCATAGTTAAATAGTAGTATATTGAATTACGCGAAATCAAGGAATTTCCGTCTTTTACGTTTTATTTTTCCTGATTCATTTCAACCGTGAACATCTGTTTCTATTATGAATTTGTCCATAAGTATAAGAAAACTACGACGGTCGGTGAGGACGTGTTGGAGCCCATTCAAAGTAATTAAGGGAGAAAAGTAGGCAGGGGCTGTTGAAAAATTTTATCTTGTGTTTATTCCATCGTCAAAAAAGTTTCTCTTAATTTTTTCTGAAAGGATGGGTCTCTTTGTTCTGTATTATATAATTACAGATTCAGACCGTATATAGATTGTTTTTCATTTATTTTGGTTTAAATAATTGTTTTCTCTTTGTTTATTATTATTATTATTTGGCGCAAATTTTTAAGTACCCAATCTATTTTCATTCGCAATTGTGTTATTCGTTATAAGTTTTCATCTTAAAGTGTTTAAGGTATCAGACTACGTTCGGAACCGTGATTTTAAAAAAGCGCATAAATGGATAATTTTCATGATATTTAGTGTCACTTAGATTAGAATACATGTATAAAATCGTTTTAAGGACATTTTCACACAAAAAATTATTTAAATACAATATTTCGGCAAAAAATTAACTTAGAATAACCTTTTTTCAAAATGTTCTCCTTTCGTGAAAAATGCTTCTATTATAATAATATTTTGCCTGTATATAGCTCAGACCTCTCTACAGAGGCTCAACTATGATTTTTGAAAAATTCACATTATTTTCAGAGTTACAACCCATTGAAATAATTATCGGCGTTTTTTTTCTTAAAATTGCTCCCCTCTGTTGTCGTAAAATATGGATAAACCCACTTCTAAGTTATATATTCTAGTTGAGCCTCTGTAGAGGGGTCTAAGCTATATACAGGCAAAATATTATTATAATATAAGCATTTTTCACAAAAGGACAATATTTTGAAAATGGGTCATTCTATGTTCATTTTTTGTCAAAATAGTGTACTTAAATAATTTTTTATTGTAATACTATTCTTAAAACACTTTTATACACATTTTCTAATCTAAGTGACACTAAATATCATAAATATTATACATTTATACGCTTGTGCAAAATCACGGTTCCGAACTTTAATGTAATACTTTAAATAAGTAATTGCAAGAATTTATTTAATTTACACTATTTATATTTTAAAAATATTTTAGTTTTTCATATTTTAAAGAATGTTTCATTTCTCTTATGTTGTAAACATAGTAAAAATTTGGGATTTTTATAAGCATAACATGCTACTTATTACTAAATTGAGGCAATTAAAATGTTCCAATTTTCGCTGAGCTCAGTTGATTCGGATAATTGTCTTTTTATAATACTTAATTATTATTATTTCTCTGTCTTTACTTTTTATCAAAATAAGAAATCTCCCACGGGAAAGATTAAATTACCTGTAATTTCTTAATCCATAAAAATTTAAATTGCCTTTTCAATCTATATACGGAGGAATAATGCGTTCTTATGTGAAGGATTTGAAAATTCTCTGTGTGTTTTCTTGGAAAATTTTACGCATTGAACGAAATTGTAGAAGATATTATTTGACATTTTTCATTTTTCCCAAAGTTAAACTTGGGTTCAGATGAATTAAACTGAGAAATTCTAATCTACAAGTTTTTGTCCGTCCATCGCATGAAGGAAATATGAAAATAAAATTATTTTTGTATTTACATATGAAAGTAGCAATTTTTTCTTTTGCTGATTTTCCACTACAGTATGACATAACATAAGAGCAGGTATAAATTTACAAAAAAACTGTGATTTTAAGCCATTGATTAGATTTTTGTTAAACAAAAACATAAGAGGTAGCATTTCAAGAAAAATAAATTGCTATATAAAATTAATACAAATTTTTACATCTCTAAAAACAATGTAAAAGAGCTAATCCATTTCCTTTTAAATGACGTACAAAATTTAGTGAAATCTGACCATTTAAAACTTTTAACTGCTGTATCCAATATGTATTAAATTATATAATTAAGGAATTGACTTTAATTTAAGCGTATGATTTTGTATTTTCCCGATTGTATTGGAATATAAAACTAAAAATTAACTTTCAGTTATCAAATATACGATAGGACCGTTAAATCTTAAAATAATCAATTAGGAGCACATGATATATAGTATAAAGTTAGGACGTGGCTGCATATAGTAGCAGAGCTTGACTCGGAATAGACGGTGTCGTGTGTAATGTTAGGTAGTTTTGTGTATTCTGACTGGACATTGTCTGCTCCTGGCAAGGTATTGAAGTTCACTAAGTAGATGACAACTTAATAGTTAGTTTTGTGTGTTATATTAGAAGTTCAGAGTAATGTGACCACCGCTATATATATAAAAGATTATTAAGCTGGTGTTATTACGACGAAAGTATAAGTAAACCACTTTTTCTCTAGTTTTTCAGTCAGAATTGACCTCCATTTTATTCTACTTAAATGGATTTAGCAGGTGTTTTAATTATTTTTTCATTTGATAAGGCCAGGGGTGGCGAACCTTTGTGGATCAACGTGACATTTTTTCTTTAAGAAATATGTAATGAGGTATAGACGTGCCGTCACACACAAATAATTTTGACTTGTGATTATTGAGAAGATAATGAAACTAATTACTAACAACTCAAAACTCTTTATTTTTAAAACGAAAAAATACATTTCGCATTGTATAGTAGGACATATTTCATTTATACGTGTAATTCAAATTAAAGTAACATTAGTGAATTCTTTTGTGGCAGATTAGTTGACAAATAACTTGTATTAGTATTGTAAGATTTTCTTTTTGGTAGAATGCAAGCTGAATTGGAGTCATCTGCCAAACGGTTTCTAAGCGAGACTTTAATGTTATTCATCTCTGAAAATAATGACTCGCATGCATAGGTATATGAAAATATGGTTAAAATAGCATGAGCCAGTTTCTTCAAACAGCTAAATGTATCTTGAATCAAATTCCATGTTTCCAAAATTTCAGTACTAGCATTTTTACTTATATTGCTTGTTTGCTTTCTGTTTTCATCAATTCCAACTTTCTTCTTTTTTCAACAGATTTTTGAATCCATATTGAACTAGACTGGTAATCAATCAGTTGCATTTCAAATTTTTTTGATTTACAACTAATCGAATTGGGACAAATTCAGTTTATTAAATGAAGTCACATCAGGGTACACGAAGAACTTGAGCGTTTCTGATAATTCTTTGAACTGAGAAAATCTCGCTGAAAACTGTGACCGATCATTCGCTTTTGTTCGTAATTCTTCATACCGAACTTTGTTATTTTGAATTAAAATGCAAACTATTTTGATCAGTGCCATGCCCAAAATATTGTCACGTGCCATTGATTCGCCATCCCTGGACTAGGCTATTCAGAAAATCTTTGTATGTTACTTTTTAATGTTATACTTGTCGTATAGTAATTTCATTTTTACTCTCACAATTTTTTATATAGATGAGAAAATCAGTTGCACGATAGATAGTGCAGTCACTAATAGTTTAATAAGGAAGCGAAAACTAAAAGTTTATCATTCATTTCGCGGTGAATAACAGACGGATGTAAAGAGTGATTGCTTAAAATGTAGAAATGCGTTAGACTTCTTCGTACTTCTTGAATCGTCACCATTTCGTTTATTTAGAGCTAGTGTGGTTAGATACATCTAAAAACCTTTTGTTCTATATATAAAAGTAAAATAAACATCTTATTTTTCAAAATATATAATTACATGTGTATTGAGATTATTTTATTTTTATCTTTTTAGGAAAGATTGAACAAAAATGAACGCCAAAGATTTCGAGAAGAAGCAGAGATGCTCAAAGGACTTCAAAATCCAAACATTGTACGATTTTACGATTACTGGGAAATGGATATGCCACCGAAGGGAAAGTACCTTGTACTAATAACGGAATTAATGACATCTGGCACATTGAAAACGTAAGGCAATTTCTTTTCAATAATTTTACTTTTTAAAATTATTTGTTTCCATTGAAAAAACACGGATTTTAATTTTCTTGTTGCTTCTTAATGTTAGTACCTTAATGATAATTAAAAAAAAAAAGGGGGGGGATGTTTGTGAAAGTCGGTACTTTCATATATATGTTTCTTTTCTTTTAACTATCGTATTTGTAATAAACAAAATTAAAAGACTGCTTTATGTGATAGATCTAATTAATAGATCTTTTATGTGAAATAGTAAAAAAGGGAGTATATTGCGGTATAAGTATTTTATATGTAGTGGTAAGTATTTTTTCCCCATGTTCAGTTACAAAAACTATGCAACACATATTTGAATGAGAAGTTTCTAAATTATTTTCCAAAGTTTTTAAAATATTTTAGAATGCTTACTTGGTAAATTAATGATGTAGAAATTAATTTACACAAGTTTCTGATTGAAACATATTCCAATAAATTGTGATTATGAGATTTAAATATTTTTTAGGTATTTGAAGCGTTTCAAGAAAATCAACATTAAAGTAATCAAATCTTGGTGTCGACAGATTTTGAAAGGATTGCATTTTTTGCACTCTAGGCAACCTCCTATCATTCATCGGGATTTAAAGTGTGATAATATTTTTATTACTGGAACCACAGGTGCTGTCAAAATTGGAGATTTAGGTTTAGCTACGCTGAAGAATCGATCATTCGCCAAAAGTGTTATTGGTGAGTATTTGTGAATATGGATTGAGTGTATTTAAAAATGTATTGTACGATCCACTTCTTCCTTACAAGAAATATGGTATAATTTATTAGTATATAAGAAAATAAAATTAAAAACAGCAACATTTCTTTTTACTTAAAAGTTGTAATTGATTTAAATGAATTAAAGCTATAAAAAATAAAGGAAATTTGATAATTCAAATTTGAAGACATTAAGAATTCCAATTTTAACGAATGCTTAGTGTTTAAATAAATTGTGTCTTTAAGTTTGGAAATTCATAATATAGAATTGCTGTTTTCTCATCTTCTTTGATGTTTGTTTTCTAATTGAAAAAATATTTCATAACAAGATCTCTTAATGAGGGTTTGAGACAGGGGTGTAATTACTGCCGTATGAGCCGTTTTAGTAATTCGAGGCTCCCAAGCCTCAGGGGTCTCAACATGCGCGAGCAAAATGTCCTAAACTATCTAGTGGCTTCAAAAAAGGACCCCTAAGAAATTCTGAAATCGGGGCTACGCCAGTGGTTTGAGAGTGAGGTGCCAGCTTGTCACTTAACCACGTTTCAAAATTACTAGATCCTTTACCAATAGTCCTTGTGTTTCTTGTAAAAGAGATGTTGTGGCCGCGGTAGCCTAGTGGTCAAGGTCTCGGATTCGTGCCTGGCATATAATGAGTTCGAGCCTGGTACCACTGAAGACCCGCCGTGTAGAAGGGGCTGATGCATGTTAAATACGTCGAGCCTCAAGCGTCCTCCCATTGGTGTGGAAGGGGGGTACCAGCTCAAGTTGTGAAACCGCCCCCCTAAGGTGATCGTTTCTTTGATTATCCGCGTGAGCTAGAGGTGTAGGGTTTACAAAAGGAATAGACATTTTTAAATTCTTAACATGACTTTATTAAAAATGTAACTTAAGCCTCTAACAATTTAGATAATATTTGTGAGAGAATCTACTATAAACAAACACACAATAATATAGTTATACCGAATCGCGTAACTTGGACCACTATCAATATCTAAACCGCATAATCCCACTTCTAATAATATTACAAGTCCTAATATCAAATCGTCAATCCTACCTTAATCCAATCGTAGCTTCAATCCTATGAAGAGGCGTCCGGGCGCGCGTGCAATAGTATGCACCTTGATCTAATGGCTGAATCTTCAGAGTAACTTCTACTGGCTGTCAACTCACGTGTGTATCAATCGCTCATATAACATTCCCCAAATTGCCATAGGACTTATTGAAATTTCTGTTATTTAAAAGCTATCTCATTTGCATTTCATCTTCACGTTTCGCTTCTTGGGTTTTGGTTGGCAAAGAGTTGCCATTAATCTTGGCCCCCAAAGAACCCAGAGGTCATGTTAAAGAAAAGATGCGTGAGCTCGTCACAAAGTGTCGTCCTCGTCACTTGATCATGGTTAAAAAATTACGGGGTCCTTCGCCAATAGTCCTCCTGCAGCTTTATAGTGCCACGTAAATCTGTCTTTCTCTGAAAGAGATGTTTATAAACATTCAGTTAAGCTACAAAAAAGACAACCTCACTAATTCTTATTTTCTTCAACTTTTTATAATATAATTGATTTCCTACTCTATTGCTTTTACCTTTTTGGCAGTTCGAGTTTTTGTAATTTAGAACTTCTACTAAGTTTTGTGCAGCAAGAGTAGATTTCTTCATTTTATTGCTAAAAAACATATCTTTGTACTTTTTGCTCGTGACTATTTTAGTTATTTTTAGAAATAGAGGATGTCTGAATTAGGAAAAGGAAAATTATTTTTTAATTAATTGTTAAAATATTTTTCTAATATTTTAACATTATGTGTATACTTATATGCAAGTTTGATAATTAAAAACTGAGAATTGCTTAAAAGTCAATAATGTGTGGATATGTTGAATTAGTTCGATTATAATATGTGGATTTGCATATGTTCTAAAACTTTCATTTGGATATTCATATTTGTTATAGAGTGGTGAGTGTGTTGTCAAAAAAGCTATTTAGAAAATATCATGTAAGAAAATTGCTGAGGTGTTGCTAATATGAATGATAAAAAATGATTTGAAGCTTTGATTTTGATCTTTAGTGTGAGGTATTACTGTTGTGTTCTTCTAAATGAATCTAAGAAGTGTTGCAATTTTTTAGCAGGTGATAATTGCTAGTTTTGGCAATTACCAACACTGGCGTAGCTAGACTTGAGTGGGCCCTGTATAATAAATCTTTAGGGGCTCTTTTTGGTGTCCCCTTAGCATTTTACGATTTTTTACTTACACATGTTGGGGGTCCCTGTAGCTGGGAGACCCCGTATCATTTATACGACGATAGCTATACCCCTGGTTATTAATCATTTCAATATCATCATTATGATTAATTGTAAGCAAACGTCCTTATGGGGGTATCTTAAGTAAGCCAGTAACAGCCTCCGGACAGTAGTGATCACTTTTGTCTCGTGGTATGCTACGTGCTTACAAATCCATAGGTCGCGGGTTCTATCCCCGACATTGGTGACCTTAGCTGAAAAGAAAAACGCAAAAAACCTTCTGATGTGTCGTGGCACCATGTTCCCACAAAAAGGGCAATCAAAAGTCGTCAGACTCACTTGACGCAGCAAGCAAAGTCGTCAGACTCACTCGACGCAGCAAGCAAAGTCGTCAGACTCACTTGACGCAGCAGTAACAACTTCCACACTCACCATAACAACCAATATCTCGTTCGTTCGCCTATCCACCGACTCACTGGTGGGGGAGTAAGTACTGTGGTGGTATCTAAATAAGCCAGTAACAACCTCCGGACAGGGCTGATCACTTTTGTCTAGTGGTTAAGTTACTCGGCTTCGGATTCATAGATTGTGGGTTCTATCCTCCCGTCAGTCCTGTTTTGATATTATGATCAAAAATAAATAGTTTTCTATCTACCTTGCACAATGTTTGGGTAGACTGTGAAGAGGAAAAAGAATGAATTATTCAAATTAATACTAAATTTTTTTTATCCATGCTCTTGTATCTCCTTATTATAAGTAATGCGTATTTTAATGTTAAAATGAGTTTCTTGCATTTATGTTTTATGAATCATGTTGCATATTTTGTAATATCTACTACTGATTCTCAAACAAATAGTATAATTTTATCAAAGGTTGTTTCTTAAAAGCTTAAAATAGTTTGTAATTTATTAATATACATATTCAATAATGAATACTTTTTTAAATTTAAAGATTTAAACAGTTATGAAAATGGAACATTTTACATATTTCTATTACAGTTATGTAAAATATTTAAATAATTTGCTTTGAAGAAATTTCATTAATTTTATTTTTGCTTATAAGTTTTAATGCATAAATAATTTGCTTGTTGTCTTTTCATTTAAAATCAAAATGAGAAAAATTACCATTTGAAAATTTTATATATGTAGAAAACGTTTGTTATAGGATGCTCTAACATTTTATTTTAATTGCTACAGTTAAAATTTTAATAATCATTTGTTACTTTTTTATCATGTGCTTACATATTCAAATTTTGCACCAATGTGAACAATGTGAGTAGATCCTTATCATTGTTTTAAAATTTATTTTTATGTAAGTTTATTATGTCATAAAAATTGTTTCAATGTCATTAAAAGATAAGTAATTATCTAAGAATAATTCTATTTTTATTTGATATTGTTCATTAAGATACTTTTAATTTTGTCATGTTTACCCCCCTCCCTTCCAAAAATTAAAAGATTTTTCCTTTTCAAAGAGTTGCAATTTTACTGCTTGGTTTATATAAATGTGAACTATATAAATTCTTACTTAATGAAATTAAAGAAAGCTAATTGAATTTATGTTTACATGTCTTTTTATTTATTGGCTTTTGCACAAAACAATTTTTGGCTTAAAATATTTCACAATGAATCAAATCAATTTTTTTTAATAATTGAATCACTTATTCTGCATTGATAATTTTGGCAGGAAGACTTATGCATTCTTAAACATTTGATATTGGATAATACTAAAAAAATATATTGTAATGCTGCTAAATTCTGTATCTAAAGTAATTGTAAAACATATTAAATGAAACAAGTTTATTATTAAAATTCCAAAATATATTAAAAGTTTAATCTTGTTTAAAATAATATTCTGATCAAATTTCATTAATGATTATTTGTTTTGTTGCAATTTCTCTCAATAACTACCATTTGTGTATTCAGTTTGAGAATAATTCAAAACTGAACTATAATAAATACTGTTTGAGTGGAGAATTGTATATTGTTTTTGATGCTGGTAATTGGTTGAATATATATGTATAAATTTAACTATTTCGTACCAGAAAAATGTTGACAAACCAGGTGGTAAACTGAGTTATGGATTTTAGTTTTATTTAGGGATTATTTTAGTTAGGGAGAAATATTTTCAAGGAGTACTTAAAGAACATAAAAGTATTTACAAATTCTATTTTTTTCTGCATGAAGCATTACTTTTGGGTGATTGACTTCTATTACCGATAAGCTTAACAAAATATTGTTATGATTTTAAATCCTGTCCCATTACACCTATCTTCTTTTACAACTGAAAACTTCTTTAATAAAGGAGTTAATTTTTGAAATTGAGATTAAAGGTAAATTTCATTTGAAACTTGTGTAAAGTCTGGAAAAAACTCTTCCCCCATAACAGTTGTAAAAGTTTTAAAATTTTAGAAAATAATTAAAATTCATTCTATAAATCAAATTTATATCCCTAAGTTAAATTCTGTTATATAAAAAGTTAACTAACAAATTTATTGATGTAAATAAATAAGTTTTCAGATAATAGTTACATAAAATGTATAAAATTTTTAATCAAACAGAGTAGTAATATGAATTAAAAATGTAAACACAATATGTAAGGAGGTAGAGTATTATTGAAATTTTATGATATTGCTTTTGTTTCATAAATATGCCATAAGAAAACAGACAGTGCTTATTACATAATAATCATTATGCATTTCATTACTTGTGTTACTCGTTTAAAATTCAATTCTTAATTTGAAATGTTTCATTAATTTTATTTATTCATTTTCATTAATATTTTTTGATCTACCGTACTTGATCAAGATATAACTAAAAAATCCAATGAAAAAAAATGTACCTATAAATTACTTTACCAGGATAATCAAATATTTAGATTTATTAAATCTAAACTAGGCTTACTATAAAAATTATTTTATAAAAATTCTCTTTAAAAAAAGAAAAAAGAATTGCTCTTCTTTTCTATGATTCTATGCATAGTAAATTAAAGTTAAAAACACATTGTCTGGTTTATTCAAAATTTTTTAAAAAATATATTTTTGATAAATCTCTTTTTCTATTTTTTCTCAAAGATGTCTTCATGATTTTAATTTTAATTTTTTTCTGTTAGGTATGGCAAAACTGTACAGAGGGGAAAAATTCTGTAGGCTGTTGAGTTATTTTGCTAAATTTTTTGGTCAATCTGTTAGTTATATCAAAGCATATCTTAAATTTTTGTCCAAATATTTTCAACACATGCAACACAGAATTAAGTTATTTTTTTAAAAATAATATCAATTGTTTTGTGGATTTTATAATTAATAGGAAAAAAAGTTTATTGAACTTTCTAGGCACGCCAGAGTTTATGGCCCCTGAGATGTACGAAGAAAACTACAATGAGAGCGTTGATGTCTATGCTTTTGGAATGTGTATTTTAGAAATGGCAACCTCTGAATATCCGTATTCTGAATGCACTGGTCCAGCTCAAATTTACAAGAAAGTTACTAACGTAAGAACGTAAATAATAAGCTTATTTTTAACATAAAACTTTCTGTTTTTTCGCATTTATTTTGCAGCAAAATATTGCTTTAGTTTGTTGCTGTTTTGGCCTTTTTAGAGCTAAATCTTTCCCTCTTTAGAGCTTTTTTCCCTCCTTTCTTTCCTTCAGAAATTTTGGTCTCGCCTACAACTCAAATCGAATTCTTTATTGGTAACAAAATATGCTGGGGCTGAGAGAGAGAGAGATGAGAGAGAGAGAGAGAGAGATGAAAATTACTCCAGTGAATAAAATAATAAAGATCATTTAAAAATCTTATCTAATTTAAATTTATTTCTCTTAATTTATTCATTAAAAATGCAATTGTATATTACCCTAGAATCGTATAAATATATAATATTAAACTAATTAAATAAAAATTCTGTGTAAGAGCAAAACATCAAGCAAGGGAGAAGTAAAATTAAGAAAAAATAAGATACTGACAATAACATAAATTCTTAGACCTTGGGCTAAAATTGCAGAATCAACAATATTTTTTAAAGGGCCAGCATTCCCTTTTATTTGGCTATATTACTGGACAGAAATAAAATTTAGAAAATAAAATGTAATAAATGTAAAATAGTTAACAAATGTAAAATGACCAAATGAATTTGTAACAAATCTTAGTTATGTTCCAAAAATGTCAAATATACTGTATTTACCTTAGTAAATAAAAAACAGACAAAAAAAAAAGAAAAAAAGAAACAGTACTGCATATTCGAATATAAATGATTATAAAGTAGTCTTTAATCAGCAACGTACACTCATGGACAAAAAAATTAGCGCACCAAGAATGAGTCGTCAAAATGAAACGAAATTTTACATACGTAATGACTACTTTGATATAAGTAAATGATTAGAAAATCAAAGAAAAAGGATCATTTATTTCAGAGAAAAAGGCAAAAGAACGGAGGATTTAATACCCTGTTGAACCCCCTCTAGCGCGAAATGCACGGTGCGATACGATCAGGCATTAAGGCATACAAGTTCTGTATGATGTCTTGAGGCATTTCGTTCCATATTTGCTGTAACCTTGCCTCTTGTTCGTTCAAATTCGTGGGATGCCCAACTTGCCGTCCCAAATGATCCCAGATATGCTCGATTGGAGACAAATCTGGGGATCGGGCAGGCCAAGGAAGTGTAGTAACAGTGCGGATACAGTCTTGTGACACTCTTGCCGTGTGAGGCCGAGAATTGTCATGTTGAAAAATGGCTCCTGGGAGCCGTTGCATCAGTGGCAACACATGTGGTTGCAGGATGTCACGGACATACCGCTGGGC
>BMAV01023254.1:93110-112331 GCA_019973955.1 Trichonephila inaurata madagascariensis | reverse complement strand
AAATTTCTACTTTTTTCAACATACAGATATTTTTAAAAAAGGTGCATTTTCGTTTGCCAGGGGCTAAAAAATTGCAAAGTGAGTGAGTGAATATTAAAGTCGCACTGTTCACCTTCTCGAGAGCTTTTGGCGACGGACTTCGAAATTTTGAACCATGGTCAAGTGATGAGGATGAGACTTGAGCTGCCACCCATCTCTCCTAAATACCATACTACACCAACGCTAGGAGTTTAAGCTCTCGACAGATTCAACGTGCATTGCTCCTCTTAACAGTAGATCTTCAGCGGTAGCCAAAATTTTAGAAGGGCAGTAATAATTAATTGTGGGAAATAACCAGGAGAATTTTGTAATGACATTAATATAAAAATCACACGCACCAGGAAGGGCTGATAGCGAGATAGGAATTTCCATGACAATACGTTATGCATTCAAAAATGTTCATGCCCAAACCTGTCTGACAAAGAAAAGAAGCGAACAAATTTCGAAATAGGTTATACACTTGGTAAAAGCCTGAGCAACGCTGGGTTAAGTGGAGAGGGTAAAAAGTACTAAGTAATTTTGAAAAAGAATAATGGAAGTGTTGATTTTCTGAAGGGAATGGAAAATTTACAAATGTAGAGAAAGCCCGTTCAACGCCGGGCCATGCAGCTAGTTTTTCATTAAAAGTCGAAATATTTAGAGCTTCTGTTTATTTATTCTGTTAATTTGTATGTTTTAGTGCAGTTTGGTCCCTGTATTTTTGAATATAATTAAATGTTAAATATGGTTTTTCCATCATAAATATCCAAAAGAAAGGACGCTTAAAATGCACAGTTAGTGCAGAATGTATATTTTAACCTGTTTTTTTTTTCATTTTCTTTTCTGAATTGGCTTTTAAAATGGAAGAAGCAACCTTTTTTAAGTATAAAGATTAAAGTTTTTAAAAAAGGATTTAAAGAAACTTGCGTCATTATAGTGCTTGCTAATAAGTGAAGAAGCAAAGTTATGACGTTCAGTATTAAATAAGTCTTGAAATTGAATGCTTTCTTTTGACATATCATTCTGTATTCAACATAAATTTTAGTTTTATTTAACGTAAAATTTAATTGAAATGTTGAATTGAACATATAATATCAAATGCCTTAGTTACTCTAAAATCTATTCGATTATTATAGTATTATTGATGATGGTAATTCTCTATAGTAATAACCTATATTTTTAATATATTTTGGATAAAATATTTTTATATTGTTGTTCAAAAAGTAAATTTTGGTAAGAATTGATTATTTTAAAGGATAATTTTTATTTTTTCAGAGGTAATAGGAATAACTAGAAATTTCAAAATTTGTGTTCGGAGCATGGGTTTCATTTCTTTGTGAAAACTATTTATTTGAGCTTATGTAAAATTTGTAAAGTTGTCTTGTAATTTTTTAAGGCCTACTGTTCGGGATCTTCTCATGCATGAATTCTTCCAAGAAGACTTGGGACTAAAAGTGGAATTTGTTAACAAAGAAGAAAGTATTCAGAGTTCATCTAGCAAAGTTGAGCTGTGGTTACGCCTTTTGGATGCAAAAAAGCGAAAAGAGAAACATAAAGAAAATGAAGCTATTCAATTTGAATTTGATATTGAAAATGACAATTGTGATGAAGTAGCCCAGGCTATGGTATTACATTTTTTAATTCTACTGGACACCATTATTAATTAATTTAAAAAATTATTGTTGTAATTTTATTCACCAATAAATTGAATTGTTCTTTATTGACTTTTTAATTCAAATGTATCTTATATATACACAGTGTATCAGTTCAACGGTTACAAAATTTCAGGAAAGATAGAACACACCTAGACAATTTTAAATCACTCAGGAATGCAGATTTGGAATCACTTTCCCTTCACATTATGAAGGCACTAAGCACTAGAAAGACAGCACAAGAATAAAAGGAAAAAATATTTTTATTCTTTGTATAGCAAAAATGCTGGGAAGGCTTTGGTTTATATACACGATAGATGGTGCAAAGTAAACCGAAGCATCATATGAGGATGCATGCACAAGGCATTTTTTGTTGCCATGCTCACTATGAAACCATTTTGCCTGTCAACAAAGTGGTAGTAGGTTGAAACGTTAACCGAATGCCGAGCTTGCTGATAGGTATCTTGCATACGGGACCTGATTGCAATGGATGAGCTTAACATCAGTTATACGCTTAACTTTTCCCCAGGAGGCAAACTTCCAGACACGCCTTTTCACGCTTGCACTAGAGATTGTCTGACAGTGGATCCTTCATTGTGGACACACAGGAATGTGAGTGAAGAGTAAGGGCACCAAACAACGAGGAGACTGTTGTATCTAGTACAGAGCAATCCTGGTATCAGTATGTGGGCTATTGCCAGTCATGTTGGGATTTCCCATATGTCTGGCTGATCCTGCATACTAACAATGTGTACCTTTATTACCCCGACATGCAGCCGTATCCTCCCTTTAATGTTCTTCTTTCTTAATCTTTTTCTGTTCTAAGGATAATATACATGTTTTCTCCTCTGATATGTGTCCTACCTTTCTTGTGTTTTGTGTCACCACTACCGCATCAGGAAAGCGTTTCTGACCATGCATTCCTGTGTGATTTTTCTTTGTCTAGATATTTTCAATCTGTCCTGAAAGTTTGTAACTGCTGAGCTGATATACCCTATATAGGAAAAAGTTTTAAGTAATTGATACTGTATATTTTTTATTTCTTTAGTTTATAATATATTGAAGAGTGATGTTTGTTTGTTTCAGGCAAAGAATAACATAATTCTTGATGAAGATATTAGAACTGTAGCAATGCTTGTTCGTAATCAGATATCATATTTAACTAGAGAGAGAACCCGTTATCAAAATAAATTGGCCCAGCAAGAGCAAACGCTAAACAGACCTCAACAATTAACATCACAAGTCCAGAGTAGTAATATACAAAATCAACAGCCTGTTCAGCAAGTTCAAATTCCTGTATCACATCAGTATCAAACTATATCAAATCAACCAGCAGAACAAATAAATGCACAACAGAAAATTAACCAGGAGATGTATCATCAACAAATGTATCAGACTCAAATGCAACAAATGCAGTTGCATTTGAATCAACAAATGAATACCGCATCTCAGCAATCTCAATATCCAACTCAAGGCTTTGAAACACCAGATTACCAGATGCATCAGCTACATATGCAAGTATCTCAACTTCAAGAAGTATCTGCTCAGACTGGTCAAATGCAGCAGCATCAGAATCAGATGTTGCCACAACATGGACAAGTACAGAATCAACAACTATCTGTTCCATCTCATGCTCTTGCACCGAATATGTCTGTATTTACTTCTACAGCACAACTTCAAAATCAGCTGTTACATTCACAACAGATGCAAGGAGGGAATCAAACAATTTGTCCGCAATATCAATCAACTAACCAACCATATTCACAATACCAGCATGTTACTTCTCAAAATTTGCCTACTCAAACATCTACTATAAGATTTACTAACCAAATCCAAGGAGTCAATGTTCCTGATGGCTGTGTTTTATCTCCTGAACAGTTTCAAAATCAAGGCCAAGCTCAAGTTTCTCAATTTGTTCAACCAGTTAATGGATCTATGCCCCCTATGTCAAGTCAATATCAAATGAAATGCCAACAGCTTCCTTTACAAAATCTTGTATCATCTTCTCTAGCTTCAAATCAGCAATCATCTCCAGTCATTTCATCCCAGCATACCTTTGGTCAACCTGTACAGAATGTTAATGCTTGTACTGCTGTACAAAATCAAATTCAACCACATATGCAGAGTCCTCAGAAAGTTATGTCTTCTCAGCCCCTTCAAACTTCTATTCCTAACATAACATCTACCCAAGTCTTGTCTAATAATCAGCCAGCCATGTATAATCAGCAGCCTCAGCCTCAAAGTCCACAGAAAACAGTGTCCCCTCAACAAAGTCATCCTTTGAATTTACCATTATCATATGTTCAAGGGAGTGCTGATCCAAGTCAAATGCAAAATGTAAACCTTCCTTCTAATTGGCCCTTAATGTCTCAGCAAATACAAATGGCACAGTCTCCTATGGTAAATCAGCAATTCCAAGAATCTGTACCACCTCATTCTGCTCCGCAGCATCCACCTTATCAAGATAACCAGTTGCAATCCAGCCAAACGTATCAAAATTTTTCAGAACCTCAACCAACTTATGTTCAGCATCATGTACCTACATCTTCAGCTGCAATGCTTCCTAAACAAAACAATCAAATTGCTACTGATGAAACTTGTGCAGACCCAGAATCATTGGATAAAGGAACTTGTAATCAGTTAATCCAAGATGTATCTCGTCAAGCATCTTTGGAATCTGAGAGTTTTATTGGTACTCCTGATGATAAAAATTTACCTCCGAGTATGACAGCCAGTTTGACATCTGAGACTTTCTCTTCAGGTTTGAAAGAAATTATCTTTTTTTGACTTACTCATGAATCTTGATTTTAGTATAATTTTGATACTACATTAATTTGTTATTTTATTATTTTTTTTATTTACAGATGCTACCCCAGATATATCTCAACTACAGTCTGGAGGTCAACAAGCAAGTGTTGGACAGGTTAGATAACATACCTTTTTCTACTATTAAAATTATGCAAAATAACTAATCAAGTATTAAAATATTTTAACATTTTCATATTTTTTTTATTATATATTCTGCTGAAATTCTTTTAATTATTAAAATCCTGTTGATGAAATTTTCAAAAAATAACTCATAAAATCCTTTGATGGTGGACTTGAATTCCGCATATAATGGTTTGGAGCAAATGAAATGATAAGCTCGGTCTCCAGAGCAGAATACGATAGAGCATATTTGGGACTACTTTGGTAGACACGTTGCTGTTTTAAGTCTTAGTCCTAGGTCGTTACATGAGTTGGAATAAAGGTTATTCTGTGTCTAGTCTTCAGTTACCCATTTCGATGTCTGAAAACTTGATTGGTAGATTGGAAAATTGATGTTACGAAAGCATTTGCAGTTGGGGGGGGGGAGGAGACATTCCTTCTTAAAACCCATTTTTGTAATGTTTTTACTACATTTTCCCTCATAAAACTGATACTTTCATTAAGAATTGAATTTTCCAAATTTTCTTCAAACTAGTTTCTCTGAATTTTTTATTTCTATGCTTATTCATTTTCAAATTAGACACAGAAACAGGCAATACCTTTTTTGGAGTCTCAATTGTATTAAATAAAACAAATACCTTGTCATTGAAAAATACAAACAAGCATATCTTAAGCACAAATACCTTGTCATATCTTTTGAAATTAAAAATATACTATTATGTAAAACTTTGTTTCTCAAACGTTTTTGGTTAATTGTGCACTAAAAATATTTGACAACTCACCTGAATATAAATAAATAAAAAAAAAAAAAAAAAAAAAAATTTTTTTTTAAAAAATTTTTTTTTAATTTTTTTCAAAAAAAATTTTCAGTATTATCCATCAAAAAAAAAAAAAAAAAAAAAAAAAAAATGCAAAAGTTATTTTTACAAATAATTTATTTATAATTTCTTTCAATGAGTTGAGCCAGTTTTCTTGAACAAATTAAATCAAAACGAAGTTACAAAATTGTAAGACTTCACATTTCATCATCAACTTTTAAGCCTTTCTTGTTTTTTACTTGATTGCCCTCATTGCTGAGAATCCAAATTCATGCAACCACACAAAGATGCAAAAGGCAGAATTTTAATAGCTTTAATGCTGATTGCAGGGTACAAATTTTTGATAGAAAGCCAAAAACTTGTCCAAATTTTTCCCCAAGAATGTTGAATGGTAAAATTTATGGCTTCTCTGATCAATAATATGTTCTTTTTCTGTTATTGTAAAATGGGTTTTCTTATAATCCTTCATATTCGTCAACGAAAAGTGAAGGAAAATAGCTTTTGAGTGGTGTTTGAAACAATTTGTATCTCCTTCAATTACGATTAAGAGAAAATGACTATTAAATAAAGACACAGGAAAACTAAATCTAAAGATTTTTTTATTAACTCTTGAGGTAATTATTTTTACTATTTCAAGGTTACAAAACCCATTCAATTTTAATTTGTCTTTAATTTGTCATTATGGCATATTTGGCAATCACTTGTTGTTCACCAGTGTGCTGCAAAACCTAGATTGAGAAACACTGATAGCATTTAAACTATCTTAATTATTCATTATTCACAAATTTTCACTTTTTCTGAATTTCTTCAGATCGTTATACACAAGTTCATGTTATAAGTTGATTCATTGTTAGTAATAATATAAACACAATGAATCAACCAGTTATCTTAATTGATATGAATCGTATATTTTTTTATGATGGAATTACAAGAACTGTAAGCAAATAAATACAATACTGATGTCTTGGAGAGCTGGACTAGAGAGCTATTTTTTTTACCTGTAAATATTTAAGGATATAAGCATATAAACTTTTGTAAAATAGCTCACTTCCATTTGGTAAGTAAAAAGTTGCATTATGCTTTCTTTTTATCGGAAAAGAATATGGAAAGCAATTAATTTTGGTAGATTCTTAAAAAGCTTGTTTTAGTTACCATAATATTAGGATCTAGTTAATGTGTATTTTCTATATTATATATATTTATAACTTTAAATTTCAGAAGATTTGCTACTTGTTATTTTTAAGTTTCTGTACTCACAGATATGAATGTTATCTTATATATGTTCTTTTTGCTGTGCAGTCAACCACAGATCAAACTGGTCAGAAGTACATCTTCGTCCCGAATGTTCAATCAGCGGTTCCTCCTCCCATTGCTGAATGTCAAGTTGTTCCTCAGAGACAAGACCAAGGAAATATACAGATGCTGCATAATCAGAGTGGAGCCCAGCCATATCAAGATCCTAACCTCTCAAATGCAAGAATATCTGGAAAACCTCTAGTAGGTTTTTCTGCTTCCTTTTCCCATGCCACTGCTGGACCAGACACGAGTCAGTTTGTTCAACATGATCAGAATTACCCCCATTCTCAAAATTATTCCAATATGTGGAATGCTAGATCTACTTCTCCACTGCCTAAAGATTCGTCTATGTCTAAATGTTTCTTTCCCCCAAATTCTTCTAATTGCAGAGGATCTAGTTATATTAGTCCACCAAATGATGGATCTAATTCCCCAGTATATGTTGTTGTTCAGCCGGGAAATTTAAATTCTCAGTATATGTATAATTGGAGTACAGATGGTCATTTATGTAATCAACCAGATACTTCTGTAAGCAATAATTTCAATCAACTTTCTAATCAAAGTGATATTACTGTTTGTCCTGTTAGATCTGTATCTACATCTTCTCTGTGTCGCTCTCCATCTATGCATTCCCTTGGGAGTTCTTGGGTTTCTCCAACATCTCTCAATGTTCCTGTGTCTGAACAGCACTCAGGAAAATATGCAAAGTATATTATACCTGTTGGTAGTAGATCTACCTCACCTGTTCCATATTACCCTATTAGAATTGAAAATGAATCTCCACTATCAACGCCTCCTCCACAAATAATATCAACTCCACCATCTTTACCTGCTCATGTAATACACCCAGAATCAAGGTTAGGTTTCCCTGTAATATTTTCACCCAAATCTTCTCCACCAGCAACACCAGTTCTTGTTAGATCTCGCTCTGCGACTCCGGTGGGCAATGTTGCAGATTTAACTCCACAAACATATCTATACGATACACAGAATGTGAACATTTCTAATCCTAATAATTTGAATCAATTTACTAATCCTACTCCTCCACCACTGTATCGTTCACGATCAAAAACATTTGGAGGGGTGGTGGGTCAACCGATTAGTGGTAGGAGCTTAGTATCACAAAGTGTGGATCCAAGACAACAGTTATCTCCCTCTGTATTGTCTCAATTAGCATTTTCTAAAAATAATGTTGGGGATCAATATCACAATAGTTTTACCATTGTACCTTTTGATAGATCTCATAGCCATACTCCTATTCATTTATCTGACAGTGGACCTTTTGTGGCTGCTGCTTCTTCCTCTCGATTATTCTTGTCTTTGGCTGTGGAAAATAGTAGAAAATGTAATCCATCAACTGATACTTTTCAGGGCTCTTCATCTCAGTCTAATAATAGTCCAGATGATTATTGTATTCATTATAATCCTACAGTGCAACATAATGTTGTACATAGGCAAAAGAAAACGTCTGAGACCTGTTTCTGCCAACCAGGGTTCAGCCATTCTACAACTCTTTTGTCTCCTGATTCAAGCAGCGATCAGCGCCTCAGTCCTGTAGGTTTGAGAACAGTTTCAACCTGCTATAATGCCTTGAACAACACCCACATCGATCAAGTCAAGGTACCAGAAGTGTATCCCTAGTATAGAAGGTCGTTTCTCCATCAAGATGCATGTGCTTTGATAGCTTCTGTTTTGTCATTTTCGCTTACGCATTTTAAACCAGCAAAACTTCAGCACAGAAATTTATGTATGTAATATTTTATTTGCACACTCAGGAAAAATAATTGTTGTTACTTGGTTTCAGGTTGTCTCTTAAATAGAGAATTTTTTTGCACTACGTGATTGCATAGTATCAAAATACTAGATCTGTTAATAAAAAATATCTAAATACGTGTGCATTGTTAGTCAAATAATTTTAATTAAAAATTGGTTGAAGTATTATACCTTTTGAGTGAAGTAGCTCTGTAACACTTTTTTATATAATCAGCATATTATAAGTTAAAATCTTTTAATCCTCATTCTCTTATAAAGTAAGAAATTAAGTGGATGTATTGAAAATTTGTTTACATCCCTGCTTTCAATTTAAGTTGCAAGTTTGATTTGTGTGCTGATTCATGAAATGCTTTGTAATTGTGTTTTGAACTTTTTATTTGATTCAAGATTTTGAAATTTCAATTACGCACACATCAACATATATTCAAAACTTTGAAATAAAAGCTTAACAATCATCATTTCTTTCTCTTTTTTTTATAAGAAAATATTTTATCAAATTTATTTTAAATATTAAACTAGTCTTTTATCATGCAGAATCTCTTTCTGAGTTATTTTGTATCATTCTGTTTTATTTTTCAAGTTGACATCTATCGGCAAATAATCCGTTTAAGTATTCACGTATGCCGAAGAAATGGAACCTCAAAAAATTCTTAAAATAAAATAGATTAAAGTACATTATACTTATTTAAGTTATCATTAAAAATTTTATTAGTGCTGTTGAAGTTTGCTGGTTTTTATGCTATCTTTCATGGCAATTCTAATGGGTTATGGGAATCTCTCTTTCTGTCTCTCTGCTGGGTGTCTTGGAAATCTTTTTGCAGTACTAGTAAATTTATGTGCTGTTCTGCTAATAGATTGATGATCGAAATAGATTGGAGTAGTTGTAGTTTTGTAGTTGTCCTTTTAAAATTTAAATTTTAAAGTTTATTTGATGCTCACTCTGTTCCAATTGAAAGAATATTTTTAAATTGAATAATTTGTGATATTTTTTATTCTTTTTCTATTATAATTAATATTTGTGTAATTAAGATGAAATTCAGTTAACCTTCATGAATTATTTGCTCATATGTTAAAAATGGAACATTATTACAAATTCTCTGACATTTTGGGTGATACATAAAATATTTATTTTATGTTCTAGTGATCCTCTTTTTTCCCCCCTATTTGTAGGTTTTCTGTATCACTTCTTATATTTTCTATTCTTGATAAAATTTGTATATATATATATATTTTCATTTTAATAGAAATTCTTCCTGAATAATTGTGGAGAAGTATTTCTTTTAATTTTTTTCATTGAGAATAAATATGAATATCATATTTGAAATTTATTTAACACTTTTTCGTATTTACAGTGTTCCTTAATATAATGGCTGAAAATATTCTTGTCCATGTGATTAATGGATCTTAAAAGTAAAATTTGTTATCATGGTTTTAGATTATAAAAATTAATCCTTTATTTATTTTTTTCAAAAGTATGATTTTCTGTTGAACATTTAAAGTTCAGAAAATATATACATTTTAAATATTATTTTGAATCTGTAAAAATGAAATGGAAAGCTAGTAGTTTTGAATTTTTTATTGACTTATGAACATGTTAAAATACTACCACATGTTGTGTGTGGTGATATTAATTTTTAGAAACTGTACACATACAGTAGAGCCTCAAAAGTTGACCACATCTTTGTGTTTACTAACTCCTAAAAATACTTTTCATTGTTCCAGTATGAAATCTTTAACTTATTATGCTAATCACATTTGTAAGTTGCTCATGGTGGATCAGTTGAATGTAATTTACTCAAAATGTAGAAGGTATATTTTTCTCTCTTTAAACTTTTTACTATCAGATAATAAATTCATCAATATCCTTTTATTGATCTAAAGCTAGAGATTTTTTCTTGAGATGTTTGGCTGAAATAAAAGCATGTCTTTCTTGCAGATAGCCCCTAAGAATGTTCACTCATAATATATCTTGCATTAAAAAATTCGCTGAAGGTGTTGAATGATATGGATGGGATTAAGAGTAGGAATGTTCTTATTTCCCATTCAAATAAGAATGAAAAACAAATATTGATTTTTTCCCCCTTACAAACAAAGCATTTCTTCTAAAAAATGTGATTTTATGTGTTGTGGTTATGTATGTCAAATATTTTGTAAGAATGCGCAAGTAATTTAAATTTTATGTATGAATTAGTTTTTGTTCTGTATATTTACGAATTTCGTTTTATATGTTCCAGTCTTTGTGTTTCAACTTATGAAGGCTCTACTATATGTGTTAAAATATGCATGTATATTAACTTGTTGCTTTTTTACTTATTATTAATAATGATTGTTAATCTTTTTGAAAGGGCTTCTTTTCTGAAAATAATTGTATCTTAAAATAGATTTTTACAGCATAAAATAATTTTACTATAGAGAATTTTTACTAGCAAATGTCTAATTAATTAACCAATTCTTAAGTTATTCTTCAAATTTGTTAAAAGTATTTTTGATCAGATTAAAATATTTAGTGGCCAAAGAGATTATAAAAAGAAATTTGAATTTTCTATAAAATTTTAAAGTATTAATGACCCATTCTCTATTTTGCACTTTTTAAATATCTTTCACAGGACATGTACATAGATTATATATAAAATGTTTAAAAAAATAGGAATAATGATTTTTTCCTATATACTATAGCATTATGTAAAAAGTTTCAGTTGTTCTTTGAGAACATTTAATTAATGTTTTAAATTTATTGAATTGTAGTGTATATTATGTTGCACTAATTGATATTAATGAAAGTTTTAACTATTTGTAATAATTTAGGACTCTTTAACAGCATTTGTTCTACAGCTTTTTAGGTAGATGTTTCCTCACATGTATGTGCATCGTTATATTTTCTCTTTTAGCCAGCCAATACTTACTTGCATGGCTTTTTTTGCATGATAATTGCATGTATTATTTGATGGAGTTATGAAGCTCTTAGTATGAAAAATTTAACTTTAATTAAAGCATGCATTATTTATTATTTAATTATGTTAAATATTTCTATAATGTTTTTATTAATTACTTATTTCAAATTCTACGTGTTACTTAACATGAAAATGAGGTAGATTTGTTGATTTCTTTATGCATTTTGGTTGTGTTTTGGAATTGATTTATAGTTTTGGGGCTGTGATGTAACTTTGATTTATTTAAAATGTTCTTTAAAGCTTTTAAATAGTTCTTACCGTATGTTTTGCCAAAATTTTAGTTTTGTTTGGTATTTGTTTTGGTATTAAGAGCCTTTATAAGAGAATATTAATTATAGGTCAGATTGCATATAACACTGCATGGTTACTTTATGCTTAAAATAGTTTTTATAATTTTGTTTTTTCTAACACATAATTCTGTACTTTATTTTAAATTAACTATCTGAAAATCAAATTTTTTAAAAAAAGTTTTATTTTTTGGATAATATTCATTTGTTTTGTACCTTACATTATTTTTATATAGATTATATATAACAGTGATAACATTACATGACATGTTTTCATGTGAAAATTAACATTTCAAACGAATGATATTACTTAAGCTACTTTTCCTGCAATGCACGAAATTATAATTAGAAATTTTTCAACAATAGTTTTTTGTTTCCTAGTTTAGTTCTTACTTTCAACTGAAAAAATTAAGTTGTCTAGAAATAGAAACATTTGAAATAATCGAGCTTATTTTATTTATTCATTAAGCTAGACTGATATATGCTGCCTACAGCTAAGCAGGTGTTGTATTTTAAAGTAATATAAATATTGAAACGTGTTATTGAAAACAGTTGAAATGTATCCGAACATATTTGTAATTTTGCAATTATTTAGAGTTGATTTTGGAAAGAAATGTTTTTTGAATGGTAGTTGATAATTATTAGGTAAGTTTATTAAGTGTGTGTAATCCTGGGAGACAAAATTTAAAGATTGATGTTGTTTTTACTGATTACAGTTTAGAAATAGGGACCCAAAAATGTGTGAAGATTTCCATAAATATAGAAAGTATTGAGGGACATGGTTAGAGGTTGTCCTTACAGTACGACACCACTTGAAAAAAAATTGGTGTTTTATTATTTCAGCAAAAAAGAACAGATTTAAACCAAACAAAACTGACATATAAATTCTGTTTTGCTACACAAACTCAAATATCCTAGAAAATTGTTATAAGGCATTTGCTATAGGATGAACTAGGTGCTTTAAGACCTATTAGGTGTTCCATGCTTAGAGATTTAACTTAAGCTCTTTTGATGTAATGCTGTCATCATCACAATTAGACTAAAGATGACTGGTCGATCAAGCATTTTTTGGATGAAAGTAGAATAAGTCCATTTTCTGTTTTTTGATGAAAACTGATATGGCTTGGAGTTCTTATTGTGGTGATGTTCTGGAAATAAATTGATAAGAGCGATTTTCAGTATTTTGTTGCTGGAAGGAATCATGGTCAGTAGCCGTACGGTTCTTTATGTGCTTCATAAACAGTTCATGACGTGACTAACAGCTTATTGATGAAGTTATGCTTGCACATTTTCAACTTTTCAGAAGTGTTGTTGGCGAAAAGTTTCATTTTATGGAGTTCTTTATGGATGTGACTCACACAAGCTGTACAAATTTGTTTTGATGCCTTAAATATTTATCACATTGCCTGGATGGCATATTCCTTCGATCTGAATCCCATTGAAAATGTATGGGATGCATTTGAGTCTTTCAAATGCATCCCATACATTTTCAACTATTGCTACTTGACAAGTTCCTCCTATAATTGACGAAGGGTAAAGTGAGAAAATAGCAGGACAACTTACCTGAACTGCTCATGGGTTATGTGAGTTTGAGTATGCTGTGTCTTGTAAAAAATTGCTTCATATTACAGGGGGCCACATTTCTTAATAACAACCCTACTGGTTGTTGATATGTGTTGTTTCTTTGTATGGCCATGTGTCTGGCTAATATGCACTTCATTCAAATTAAACCTCTTGTAACACCTTGTATACATCTTTTTAACATAATTTTACTTTAAATTATGTTTTATTTTTTAAAAAAATTATTACAAATCATTCTTTATTCAAAAAGCAGATTCATTTTTTTCCATTAAAAATATTTTAAATGAAATGAAATAGTTCGAACTGTATTCGGATGTTTTAAATTGCTTAGCTGTTTGCAGTGTATTTTAATAGAAAGTTCTCATTTAAATGCAATATTGCATTGCTAGAAAAGCTTTAAAATTTTGGCTACTATTGTTTCTATATATATTCAATTTTCAATTAAGAGTTTTTCAAAACAGAATATCTCCATAAATGAGAAGCTGCTTTACATATATGTAATGTATATATTTAATTAAATAAATACACTTTATTAACATTAGTGTATTAAATTTTGTGTAGTAAATTTTTTTTCATTATTTCTTCCTCTCCCCCATCTTTTAAAAAATTTCTTTTATAAAAAAAAATATCTTTCTTAATTAGGGATACTGTAAGCGTGTCTTTTTTAAAGTTACTTTCCTTCTGTTTTTATGTATCTGAAAGCAAAAATTTTTTTTGTGTGTAAACTGTTGCAGTGTAATGCAGTATTTTTCAGTTATCCCCTTTTATTATATATAAATATTTTAATTGCAATTTTAGAGGAAAAATATTGGATGTGTCTTTCGAATTTTTCTGCTTTTAATGTACATAATTATAATGGTTAGGCTGTTTGAAAGTGTATTCCAGTTTTGAAAATCTGAAAACTTTCTTGTTTTGAATATTGGTAACATTTGTAATTTTTTTAGGAAAGTACTTCACATGCTCTGCCTACTGAATCCACCCCAATTTCGGATGAATTGAAAAGTTCAAGGTATTTCCTTATTTATAAATTCTGGTTTAATTGTTTGTGCTTTATTTCATAAAAGTTCTATATTAAGTATTTTATGTAAAGTGAAGGAAACCAAAGTCTTGTATTATTATTATTTTACTTTCAAAGGAGTTTGAGGTTTGTTTGAAATTCATAATTGTTAGTCAAATGGTTTTGAAATGTATATTAGAATGAAGTAAATAAATAACTTTTAACATATTTTATACATTGTAATTAATTCTTAAATGAAAAGAAACGTTTCTATTTCGATTTTAAAATATTTTTCAAACACTGCCATAAATATCAGAGATGCGTACGTATTAACAAATGTAAAATTTTAAAATATTAATTAAACAGTATGAAAGAGAAAGCAAATTAAATTATTTAGTATAAGAATTTATACATTCAATAAGTTATAGGCAATTTTGTGTAGTATTTGTAATTTAGGCTGGTGATAAGACTTTATTGTATCCATTTTTTTTTTAATTATGTAGACTGTCCATCTATAAATTATAGTGTACAAAATCCGAACTTTCCTGAATTATATATTTTAATGCGTAAACTGATTAAAAAAAGTTGTTTTTTAAACTTCCGAAGTCTTGTATCTGACTTAAGTGTGAATCTTTTTTACTTTTCTGGGAAATTAATATTATGTGTATAATATTGATTTATACAAAATGCATGAATTTTTAGATTTAATTTACAGTTCTAATATCTTATGTATTTTTTAAGCTTTCCGTTTTCTTATTTATATTTCATGTTAGTTATCTGAACCTTCTCATTTTAATTTCGGTGAACATAAGTAATTCGGAATTTTAAAATCATTTGATTTAAATTACTACTTTTTATTTCAGTATTCCAGGTTCTGAAAACGTAGCAGATATTGAACATCTTCCAGAAAGTGCTAAGCATCAAAAAGTTGAAAAGAAGAAAGCTAAGCGTCGTCGAACTCAGGATCGAACTCCTAAATTAACTGTGATAAGTGTTGAAGATACAATGGTTGAATGTCAGTTAGAGTCAACTAAAGGGAAAACTGTTACATTCAAGTTTGACTACACTGATACTAGTCCAGAAGAAATTGCCAACAAACTGGTCAGTGTGTAACATTTGTAAAAATTTTCCAAAAATTATTTTTAATGTTTTAAAATAATCTGCTGTGGAAACACAGAATCAACTCTGATATATTTGATTAAAATTTTCTGGATTATGTTAAAAGTGCACTTACAAAGTTGTGAAAGGAAAGAAAAGTTCTGTTTTTATCGTTTTTCTATTTCTTTCTCAGCAAAAAAGCATTTTAAAGTAACTTAGCAGATAAGGAAATGTATTGAATTAAACTCATTGAATCTGTGAATTTATTATATTGTACTTCAATATAAAATTACCATTTTTAAAATTCTTTATTAGTACATATAATTTTAAAATCTCAAATTCTTGTTAAAGTAAAACTTTTTTAATGAAGCAGGTATGCGTAATTCGAATGCACCAGGTTTAAAAAAAGGACTCGTTCCCATACTCCATTGTATTAATAAAGCATTGTATTGATTATTGTTTACTTGCCAAATGTCTGGAAATCAATTACACTAATAGGATATGTTAGTAAAATTTAATTTTCTAAAAACTGAGTACGGTTTTCTAAATATTGGGGAGTATATTTATTATTTTTTTCATTTCCCTATTTAAATCTTTTTAAAATGTTTAAAAATTAACTATTATGATTTGTTTTGTATTCTGAATAATTTATCTGGTTCTGAGACATGTCTGTGCATATTCTGAATTAAAATGTATTCATAAGTAATGTTCAATATGGAAGTATTTTATAAAATTCACTTATATTCGATGTATGTGTTCTAAAAATTTTTGTTTTAAATTTCATTTTCATATAGAAGTTATTTTTTTATGGGCAATGTCATTCTTATCTGATTTTAAGTTGAGATTGAAGTTAAAATTAATGAAAAATTCCATATCAGTCCTTAAGAAATCAAAATGAAATAAAAAAAACGACTAAGCAAAACTATTTTTTATTTTGCTTACAATTAAGACTGTTAATAAATTTTTTCTCAGAACAATATCTTTTATTTATAAAAATAATTATTGAAATTCATAAATATTATTATTAACTGGTATTATAATCCAATATGGAAGATTTCTCATACTACTTACAGGGAAAATAATCTTTTTCTGTTATTATTGCTTTGATTTATTTATGACATTTTAATCGGGTCATTTTCTTTTTTTTTTGTTCTGTTACTATCTAAAGAAACTTGTGGCAAGAATAGGACTCTATTCAGAATATCTAATTCGTTTTTTCTCATGCTTAAATTTCTTTCTTCTACTCACTTTTCAGCCACTAAAACAATGTTTATATGTAGTTCATGTATTTTGATATTTAGATATTGAGCACTTTTCTGCTGTTTGAAAAATATTTTTTTTAGTGAAAGTGTTAGTGTATCAAAAACTCTCTCGTAGGTGATTACGAACTTACTTGCTGAAAACCATGCAGAGATATTTACCGATTTCATCCAGGAAGTTATTCGACAGCTGAAAGAAAATCCAGACAAAATACCTGTAATACAGTGTATTGAATCTGTATCAGGGAATTTTAGTCCTCCGACATTAAGGAGGCAAACACTTAGAGATCACTTAGATCTTGAAAAGGTAAGTTAATGCTTTTTAAATTTATACAAAATTGAGATTTAATGGAATTCTGTAGTTTTTAAAATTTTAATAGGTGCAAAAAATTTTATAAAAGAAAATTGTTAATCTCTATGTTTTTTTTTTCAAACAGATTTTAGGAAAAGTAGATTATTTTTTTATTTTATGCATTTTTTTAGGAGGGAGGAACAAAAAATTGTGATTAATTTTTTAAAGTTTGATTGTTTAGTGTGTATGTTATACATATTTTTCTCTAAATGAAATTAAAGCCTTTTTTAGTTTAACTGCATTTGCAATGTTCTAATATCCATCACATAAATCTGTTACATTCATTATATGAGTTGACAATGACGTTTTATATCCTCATTCTCTTTTCCCCTTTGTTTTTTCCTTTTGACCACCTAATGGAGCTAGAACTTTCAACATATGAAGGCAATAAAAGGACAATTTATTATCCTTCCATTTTAAAATGCAAATATTTTTACCCTGCAGGACAAGCTCATCCTGTTCACCTTTTTGAATCATCCTATCTCATTTTAACTTTTCATGAGCTTTCCCTATTTTATTTCTTTTTACAGTTAGTTCCTTTTGGAAAAACTATTATTTTGAAGGGTGTATTCTGCACAATATTCCCATGAAATATGTGTATGAAATACATAATTTCAATTCTTAGGAATACTTTCAATGAGGCCCTTTTCTCAACAGCATCACCTAAACCTCATGTCTGAATTCTCTAGGAACACACCTTTTTAATTCATAAATGGCAAAAATCTATTATGGAACCATCCCTCACTGACAAGATAAAATTTTTCAGTTCAAAAAGTTAGGCTTTCCTGGATCGTGCTGTTTGAATAACAATGACTTTTGAATGGAATCATTTGTTTGTCCAATGAAATATGCTTTGGATGAGGTAAATTTAGACTTTTTGTCACTACTTGACTTCAAGATTCGTATTAATACTAAATTATGAGAATTCTGTGAAATCTATTAGTACTATTAAAAAGGCTAATTTATAACTGTGATCATAGAAAAAGGGTCCAGTGAGGGTAATATAATTATCTCTAAAATAAATTTAAGTGATGGGAAATAATTTGTAAGAAATAGTAGTAAATTATGATTTATTTAGTACTACTAAGTAGGTTGAATTATTTCCATAATCACTAAAAATAAAACGATGAAGGAACTAAGTAGAAATTTATTATGAGTAAAATATAGATGTATCCTATTTTTCTTGTTAAATATTAAAAAGTAATATATTTGAATTATCATAAGCATTTCTAGAACGAATCACTATTACTGCTCTTTTATTGAATTGATAACTTCTTTACGCGCGTTTTGCTGGAGAGTGAACTTGAATGAACGTCACGCTCGGATATGCAACGCTCCTTCGGCTTTTTTCGTCTCGAGTTGGAAATACTGCTCGTACAAGGTCGTCCGTGACAAACGCACTGCTAAAAAGAAAAGGAGGGACGTTTCACCCCTCCCCCGCCACTCTGAAATGCGATAGTTTGTTCCCCTACCAATACGCCTTAAAAGTAAAGTTCCTAGCTTCGATCTAAGTGGGGCTCCCCGCTACCTCTTTTTACGAATTGCGGGGATTCTTTCTAATCATAGTAGAAGCATGAAAATGAAACATGTAATATTTTTTAAAAATAGGCTTATTGAAGTAGAGAAATCCTACACTAAAATTAAACTTAAAATGTAGAAATTTTTATAGAACTAAGTAAATAGTATATTTATCATTAGCAACATTGCAATGAATTTAAGAATAAAAATCTATTTTTGTAAGTGAATCAGAATAGCAATGAACAAATAGTTCTATTAATCACATAATTACTTAATATACTTTGAGTCTAAAAAGAAAATTAAAAATTTAAAATAACAAAATTAAGAGGGTTCATCCATGTGGTGGTTTCAAAAAATCAAAAGAAATTTTTTTCATAAATTGATTGCTTAAAATGTCTAGAATATGGTGGTTAAGTGATTTTTTTTAAAATTCGAAGTCGTTATAAGGAAGCAGGTGTTAGAGGAACAGCTGTTCGTAGCGCTAAGTTAAGATTTTCATTGTTTTAATCGGACTTGAAACTTTAAATGCGTTTTTCTCAAAACTGTGTTTTTCAAATGTTCCTCCATTATATATCAAGAACGGTTTGACCGAATTACTTCAAATTTATAGGGTAGACTCAGCATATATAAATGCACCAAATGAACTATGATCATTCCAAAATTCAAAATATTTCTATTTTTTATAACAAAAAA
>BMAV01023254.1:70830-88110 GCA_019973955.1 Trichonephila inaurata madagascariensis | reverse complement strand
GGCTGATACAGCGGTAGCTATGTACCTGACAAAAGCAAACGGTACTTGCACATTATCGCAACCTATTGGCGACATTAGATGAAATGAAGCATCTGGTTGCCAATTTGGTGAGTTATAATAGAGTTGGTGATTGCTGCAATAATATGTAAGGACCCTTTCCTTTATTTGTTTCAATTTTTGACTATTAACTACCTTGTGGTGTACCAGTCTTTTTAACCTGACTGAGCCACAGCAACATGTGGTACAGCTAGTCATAAAATAAAATGAAATCTTAAGAAGTATCAAAAATAAAATAAGGCTCAATATTTTGATAAAATCAAAGTAAACAGTTTTGTACAAACGCAAAATATATATTAGAAAATCTTTATTTCATATTTCAGAGGAACATCAAGATTTAAAAAAAATATCAAATACAGACTTAAAAAAAAAACCTATTTAAGGACAATGCCGTCGATAATTTGGCCAAATTAAAACATCGCATATTGGAAGCAAAAAGAAAAAAAAACAACATATGTACAAAAATATAAAAAAAGAAAAAAATTATACATTGAATTAAAAAAAGGATTACGGGAGAGAAAGATAAAATACTAATATTCATGATATTAATTTCATACTATCTAAAGCAGGTAACGAAAACGGAAATACAATACTAACGTTAATTGCAGTGATAAAAAAACTGAAATACCCTTATCAATAAGAAGTTTTGGTTTGTAAAAATTATAATGTTCGCTTTTTCAAGAATTAATAAATTCTGCGAAAAATTACTGAAAAAGTAAGCTGTAATTTGTAAGCAAAATCACACACATAAACATCCCGCGATAATACTATATGAATGCTGCCAAAACTATAAAACAAAATTTTATTTGTTAAAAGAATAATCATTAAAAAATGATTTATTTGAAGAATAATCCTAATTAAGTATCAAAGAAGAGAAAAATTGGATGAATATTCCAACCGATAAACATAGCTAAAGTAAAAATATGTAATAATCTTGGAAAAACTGCGTGTAAAGTATAAATTTTCCATTTAGTGAGAAACGTGAGATCATATGACGTCATAACGCCAGAAAATCACTTAAAAATTAAATTTTAAAAAATTTATAGAGAATTACGAAATAATTACATAAGAACCCGTCCGGATTCAAACGCAACGTTATGTCAAAATTTCAGAAGATAGGGTCCAGTAGTTTCAGAGATTAGCGGCCTTGAACAAACACACATTACATTTTTATTTATATAGATGAGAGTTATTTGTTCAAAAAACTTCTATTGTGACTTTTAGGTTTTGTTTCATGTTATACTGTGAAAATTGACGAACTGAAATCATACAAGTAGAATTTATTGAAATATTTCATTAAGATTTCTTTTTTTATTTTAGAACTTAAGCATGGATAGTCAAGACAGCAGTTTACCATCAACTCCACAAGATCAAGAAAAAGACTGGTCACCCAAAAAGCAAGGTTCACCTTCTAAGTTAGCAAAACCTTCTGCACCAAGTGATACTAATCAAATTTCTGCAACAGTTGTACCTCCAGCTGCTCCTGAAAAACAGGTATAAGTGATTTTTTCTCCTACTTAAATGTCTGTAAACATATTCTACACAGAATTCTTTTTAAACTCCTCTTTTAAACAATATCAGGTCATTAAATCATGATTGTGGCAAGTAAGTTTACTTCAAGATTAATCTTAGTTTATTACAATTAATTTTTTTCATTCATTTTTATTGCCTTATACTTTAATTTAACATTTATTGAATAATGTGGAAATTCAGAATTCTTTTTAAAAGATAACAATTTGAATTTTTTTACTTGAGTTCTAATTTATATTATTTTTATCTATTAAATATAAGAATACACATTTTTAATCTGATAACTTTTCAGAAACATTTTTTTATTACAAAATGTTTTCATTTCAAACTATTTTCGTGTAATATAATCATATTTCCTGTTTAAATTTATTTGAATAATAATTTTACTGTAGTTTTTGAAATATCGTCCATTCCAAAGGATTATATTTAATTTAATGTTATAAAACAGTCTTTGCTTAATTGAAAGTACTCATTCATGGTTCGGTTCAAATATTTTATTACATGAAAAATAATTCATCTTCTGGGACCATTTTTTAAATTAGATTTAAATTTAAAAGATCTAGAAAATTGTATTTATTGAAAGTCATCACTGAAAAAAAATTTTTTTTTAGCATATGTACATGTCATCTAACTACGTTTTTAACAATAGTATTTTTGGTTCTAAAAGTACGGTATTGACAAGATAATTATATTCGTGAAATTAATTTCTCTTTGTAATGTAAAATTGAAAAATTAATATCAATATTTTTGAATACTGTTTGCATTGTTACTAGAACTGTTACATAAATTTCTATATAAAAAAAGAAATATCACATGTACATCAAAATAAGTTTGTCAAATAAATTAGTATGGGAATTATAATGATGCTTAAAGCATTTTGTAAAACTAGATGATTTTTTTTTCATAGGTCTTGTAATTTTTCATAAACATTAATGATCATAACCCCAGATGGCTAGTTTGCAATTACTTGAATTTAGATATTAAATTCAATTATTCATGATTTATATTCAAAAGTGTTCATATTTACCATGTTAACTGAAATGCATGAAAAATTCAGGAATACAGTGTCAATTACCACTACAAGTTTTCAGTAATTTTAAATGGTTGGATGGTACATATATCTTTAAAGTTTTTCTTGTTGATGAAAATTAAGTGAAGAGACATAATAGTATTTTACATGTTATTGACCATGTAACAAGAATAACACATTAGAAGAGAATTCGTTTCAAAAGTATAAAGTGTGATGCATTTTAGAATAAAAATCTAATCTCTAACAGTTACCTCCACATTTTTTTGAACCTGTGTTCCTAAAATGATAGCTATGAATTGTTCTCGATACTATATTATGTACACTGAGTGTCATGAAACTCAACATCAAGCTAGCTCTAAATTAAAGGGTTAGTCATATCAATTTTATTTAAAATATAAAAAAAAATTCCATACCACTTGGTTAAAAGATTACAAGCATATTTTTGAAAATGAGGAAAATTGACACACTCCTTCTCTTTGTTAGGTACTGTGTCCACAAATTTCCCAATTGTACAATAATTTTTTCTCTAATGTCGTCTTACATAGTCAGGCTATTAATCACAGTCACTAAGAAAGCAAAAAATTTTGCTGGTTTAGTTAAAATCAATGTAATTTGTTTGAGTCGGGGTTTAAGAAAGTGTCATCTAATTTTGACTCTCCTTAAACTCCTTGTTCTTTGCTATCCATGACAATCGTAGAAAATTTTTTTATTTGCAAAACATCTGCATATTAAAAACACCTCCATCACATCCTTACGTATTCTAGCCATAATTTCACCAACTGTACAGTGATTTTTTCACTAACGTGATTTTTTACATAGCTGTGCTATTAATCATTCACATATTGAGCAAAACACTTTGCTGGTTCCGTTTAAACTGATGTAGTTTTAGTCAATTTTTGAGAAAATGTAACTTAACATTGACTCTGTTAAAAGAAAAATATTTCATTTTGCCCTCTGCAAATTATTTCAAAAGTTGCCCCCATTTAGTTTTAATTCCAAAATGGTGCAACACTAGCTACTTTTTTATGCATTACGATTATTGCCATTTTTTTTTTTATAACAAAATGACTTCATCACAAAAAATTTAATGTTCTGTTTATAAATCAAACTAAGCAAAATAATAAGCAGAAAATAAAATGGAAAATATAATTTTTGTTATATTTTTATGTATTAAATGTTCGAAGTGTTTGTCTTCTACATTAATGTAGGTTCTACATCTTTTTAAAGTGATCACTTGATGAGTTTTAAATAACTAGCAGAATTTATTTATTTCACTGCTTCAGCAATTCATTAGGCGCAGTTCAGTTATATTCTTGATTGGTTTTTTAGAAGTTAGAAGGAAAACACTTTTCAAACATATAATTCACTAAAGAATTACAAAAATGTTTTGCTTAATTTGAATTACACAATTGAGTTTTTTTTAAATGAAGTCATTTTGTTGTAAAAAAAATGGCAAAAATCGTTATGCTTAGAAAAGTAGCTAGAGTTGCACAATTTTGGAATTGAAGCTAAATGGGGCCATCTTTTGAAATAATTTGCATAGGATAGTATGAAATATTTTTCTTTTAACAGAGTGAGTGTTAAGTGACATTTTCTCAAACCGATTCAAATTACATTAATTTTAACGAAATCAGCGAAGTGTTGCTCAATATATGGCTATAAAAGTAGTATGGCTATAAAAGATCACATTAGTGAAAAAATCACAGTGAAATAGTGGACACAATATCTAATGCTGTGGTGGAAGTTATCAACAGAGGTATTTTTAAACTGAAGATGTTCTGCAAATAAAATATTCTCTATGATTGCTGTGTGCCAGTAGCACACACAAAAATTTTTCAAGGGGGGTGTCCGGGGTCGAAAGTCCACCATTTTGGTTCATGCTCCAAAACGCCGAACAACATATTCTTTTGATTTTGTCGATTTTCGGGAACAAAAAGAATACAAAATTAATTATAGAATAAATAATTAGTATTAATTAATCAAATTAATTATTAGTAAAAATATATAATTAAATTTTGCGTAATATATGCATAGGATTATAACCAATCGAAAAAAATCAAGGGCTATGGGGCGTGTCCAGACCCCTAGGACACCCCCTTGTGTGCACCACTGCTGTGTGCAGTAAAAAACAAGTGTTGTACCATTTTGGAATTTTAACTAAGTAGGTCTTCTTTTGTTTTACTTGCCAAGGGTAATATTTTCCTTTTTATGGATAGTAAAAATTAGGTGGCATTTTTCAAACCCCGACTAAAACAAACTATGTTGATTTTAACTATACCAGCAACTCTTAGTGACTGATTAATAACCTGACTATGTTAGTGGAAAAAGTTCCTATAAAATTGGGAAATTTGTGGACACTGTAAGTAATGATGTGATGGAATGTGTCAATTTTCCACATTTTCAAAAATATGCTTATAATCTTTTAACCAAGTGGCAGGGAATTTTTTTTTATATTTTCCCCAAACTGATATAACTCTCCCTTTCATTCTGTGCTGGCTTGAAATTGAGTTTTGGGGACACCCTGTATATTCTGAGTACCGTATTTTCCTGTATATAATTCGCGGATTATTTGTTAAAAAAGTTTCAAATTTCGTTGTGCGTATTATACGCCGCCGCGGATTATCTGAGAAAAAACATTCTGCATCAGAAAAGCTAACAATAAAGTTTTGAAAGAAATGCTGTTTATGTTTTATAAAATAAATAATAGATGGCGCTTTCATGACTCGGTTAACGTGTTTCAGCCATAACTAGTTTTTATTCAATTACATTCAAAAACAATTCGGTTCCTTGGAAGGAAAAATCTAGTTACTAGTCGCTGGCGCCATTTCCAATTTTTTCTTGACTAGAGCTATTACGTCCTTTGAAAGTTTTCATCATGTTGAAGCGAAAACGTATAACTTACACTGCAAACTTCAAGTTAAAAGCTATAGAGAAGGCTACCAAAGTCTTAAATCGGGAAGCTGCAAGATTTTTCAACGTTGACGAATCGAATATTCGTTTGTGGAGAAAAAACAAGACCAACTTCGAAAATTGTGATCGATGTTAAAGAGCCGATCGTCATGGAAAACCTTACTGGCCAGAATTTGAGGAATAAATAAATAAATGGATTTTAAAAGAAAGAGGCAATGGGAAAGCAGTCTCGATCTTAATTTTTTTGCTGTTAACTTTCTAAATTAAAAAAGATTTTTTTTCTGCATGCCATGTTTTTTTTTTTTAACAACTCGAAACATAGATGGCAGTAGCAAAGAATTTTTTTGTTTTATTTAGATTATCGTAAAAAGTATTATCATACATATTTAAAAAGACGTTTCATAATAAATTTTGTTTTCTGTACAATTTCTTCTATTTTTAATTATATTCTTTATTTTTTATTTTATGTCTCATTATCGGCAGTTTATATTTTGGATTATTCTCCGTAAAAACTGCCGCGGATTATTCAATGTTTTTTTTTTACTCGAAAAAAAGGCTTTGCGGATAATACGCCGCTGCGGATTATATACAGGAAAATACGGTATGTATGTAATGAAAAATCAAATTATTTATTTTAAACAATATACACATATTTAATTACCTATTCATTCTGAATTGGAATTTACTGGGGCAATATATAATATTTTGTTTTTTAACATTTACTGAGATATTTCTTCCCCAAAGGCGTAGTTTCCCATTTTTCTGGGCATGCATTTTTAAACCCAATGCATTTCTGATGAATCACTTTGTGTGCCCCAATTCGGAGACCACTGCCTTTAAAAAATAGTGACGAAAAGTCTAAAAACCTTTTTAAAAAATCTAAGATATTATTAGTTAATACCATTTTATAATGCTAGTAATACCATTTTTACTAATAATACGTTATTTGTAAGATAATTTAATAAAAAATATTGTGACAAATTTTGATTTCTCCATCTTCTCCCCCATTATAAATGCAATTACGAAGTAAAAATAGCTAACACACTTGTAAAGAGGTGAAACATGTAAAATGTTGCATACCTATCTGTGATTACTTGTAGGGTAATTCTTAGCTGTAAATTTGGCTTACATCGCCTTTCCATAGAGCGATTCAATATTTCAGTTATATACGATAAATTCTACTGAAACATTGAATTCCATAATTAAAATAATCCTTATGGAAGTTAATTATTTTTATACTTCCTCACACACAGTGTTATTATTTAGTTCCCTTTCAGCCAATAATGCTGATAAATATTTTATCCAGCTGCAATGTATATATCAAAAGTTTAATGGTAATCTTTCTTTGTTTAACAGCTGTATATGAAACCAGCTAAAGTCAGTTCACAGTTCAGGGCTTGAATAATATTTAAAATCCAGAATGCGTTTTGTTTAGAAGCCAGTCCTCATAACCAATACTATTTCAAAAAGTACTGTGATCTGGGGAATCAGCTTTTTGTACTTAGTATGGAGGAGACTTCTACTGATTGATTCATAAATAGTGTGACCAACTTCAGAGGATCATAAATTTTTATTGAATCGAGTTATGTACATGAAATTTTCAATGTGGTATCCCCTAGCACAGTACATTTTACGTAAATGTGTCGGCCTAGCTAAATGAGTTTTTTCGACCATTTTGGGGATATTTTTCACACTTCTGTTTTTATTGCTTTTTGAAGCCCTTGAAATGCTCTTACTTTACGTCTATTTAATTGTTTTTTAAGTATCCCCATAAAAAAATAATCTCAAGGAACACAGACAGAGGATAGTGGTAGTCATTTATCAGAAGGAAGAAAATTTATTTTTTTATATTTCAGCCATTTTATAGTTGATTTTGCAGTATAATTTGGTGCACAGTGATGGTGAAAAACGAAGCGTTTCCTTTAGAGTAAAGACGTTTACTTTCTCTGATAAAGTGTTTTAAAGTTTTATTATGATAGTATTTATTATTAATTTTAGACTTCGGTTCTACAAAAAAATAGTTTTCTTAAGTTTTGAGAGGACATTCCCATTCATACCATAACGCCTGACCTTCAACTTGCCTTTTGTAAAACAGCTACGTCTTTCCGACGCTTTTTGCGAGAAATATATTGTATCTTTGTTTTGCCAGTTGTGAATGATGGATGAAACTGCTTCATCTGAAGTTAGCCATGTTTTGTATCTATCTTTGCATAACATTAAATACAGAGGCCAAGAACGTTTTCTTCGTTTTTCCACTGTCTTAACAGACATTTGATGACAGACAGAAGAATTTACTTTTTTATAGCCAATTTTCTTTATCTGTCGATAAATTTTCGATTGTTAAACCTGTAGTTTCTTTGACATAGTTCTTTCAGGAAAAAAATTTTCTACAGCGATAATTCTTTTCAACTTTTTTTCCTTTTTCATTAAGAATTTCCTTTCGTTCACATTTTTTTTCCTGAAGCTTTTGATTGCGAGCCGAATTTTATTTATTTTTGAAGTTTAGATAGTAATACAATTGAAAAATGTCTTTTTTGATTTTTAAATGCTTTATTTATGACAGAATTCTAACAACAACATCCTTCAAAAGCTGTAAAATTTCGTTCCAGGTTTGTGGATCTAATTCTATAATTTACTCTCACTAATAATAAATAATTTAATAGTAATAGTAATTTAAATGTTTCATTTTTAAAATAAAACCAGTAGTAAAACTATAGAAATTCACCATAAATATATAGTTATATGGTTTTAAAATTGGTCACGCTTATTTTGAATCGACTGGTACATTAGTCTCTATAAAATCAAGTCTATTTTTTTTTTTTTTAAAAAATTGAGCTAATAATATAATTGTTTTGAAACCGAGGAATGGTTTAAAGTCATTAACATTTGCTTCACTTATTATCTTTATTTAATTGTTTTACATTTTAATATTTTGCATTACTGAAATTTTTAGAATTTTTTTATTTTAACAAAATATATGATTTAATTTTTATTAAATCTTTGAATTTTACAATGAATTCACATGCAAGTACATATATGTGTATGTATATATTTTAATTGCTTAAAAATATAGCAAACACCTAATTGCACTTAATGAAAATTGTTGCTTTTTTGATGGTTCGGTTTCAACAGTGAATATGGATTTCTTTCATGTATGCATTTTTTAATTATTTTCATTTCCTCCCTTTTGCATTTCTTTTGTTGAAACACCAAAAACGTGAAATCGTTGTTAATTTTAGTTTTGAAATGTATATTTCTTATATAAAATTAACATATGTTCCCCAAATTTATTTAAATATTTTTTAGAAACTGAAAAAAAAATTGATTATAATGAGGATTCATTCATTGCTAATGAGTGGTAAAGATTATTACAATACTAAGGTTTTATATTTGTGAAGGTACAAATAGCAAGTTTTTATATTAAGTTATAAAAGAAGTAGAAATATGCAAATTACTCTTAGTCATAAATTGATTTGAAAAATGTATAGTTCGATCAGAAAAATGTTTTTTACATGAATTATTTAGCTTTTGTTAAAAACGAGGATTCTTCAAACATATTTTGTTTTAGTTCTGGCAGATCTGATGTTTATCAGAAATTTATAAAACGCTTTTCCTGTCATAAATAGTTAAGTTTATTTAAGAGTCGTAAATCTTTTTAATGAATGCTCTTATGCTTTTATATAGCTTTTTCTACTGAATGCATTACCAAAATGCTTTATGTGTTGTAAACAATTAAGAATGTTGTTAATTTTCTTTGAATAATATATGTGTGGCATGTGATCTGCTCTGATTGTCTATTTATAATATTAATATATCTTTATTAGTAATAGAAAATAATATGATTTTCTTAGCTGTTTCAAAGGTTCAAATGTAGCATGTACTGTTTGAAATGCTGTGAACTGTAGACTAGCATAATCTTCTGACAATATGCGCGAATGTGAAATTGTTCTATATGGAATGTAAGGTATATCAAAATGGTTGAAATAATTTTAAATTAGTAAGAGCTTTTAAAATGAACCCTTCTATTACATGGTCCGTATCTGTCATGAAACAGTAAATGTTCAAATTTAGGTGCATTTCTACATCCTCTTTTGTATTGGGTTTCAAATTTCATGGCTGTAATTTTCAGAACATTGGTGGCAGCTGAAAACACAAGAGAAAAAAATATTTCGTTTTCTTTAGAAAAATGAAAAAGAATAAAGGTATATACTTATGTAGTTTGAGAGTTTATATACGCCTTTGATTGTTTTAGAAATAATCTGGTTAAAAAGAGGAAATTTTTTGAGATAGAGAATAGAAATAATGTTCTATCATCTTTGACTCTGATATTTTGCTAATGCTTTCATTTGACGTTTTGTGACCCTCCTTGTAGAGGGACTGATGCATATTAAATTTGAAGTTCTAAGTCCTTCCATTGGCATGGTGTGGAAATTAGGAGAGGGATCACTTGATCGTAGTTCAAAATTACGATAACCATTCGCAATAGCATTCATATTGCTTTGCAGTTCAATGTAAATTAAAATCACAATGGATTAAATTGACTTTGTCCTGATTATATCACTTGTGACCATGGTTAAAAATCACGTGGTCCGTCGCCAAAAGCCCTCGTGTAGCTGAACAGTGCGACGTTAATATTCACTCATTCACTCACTTGTCCTGATTATAAAGGTATTGATTGAAGTCAATAAAGCATGCAGTGTACATTTTCGTATATTTCATAGTGGTGATTCTACTTTGCTTAAAAAATATCACTCAGTTCTGTGCATATTTGTTCATAGGTATCAAATGTGTATTTCCCTGTTTATGATCAGTTTAAACAAAAGAGTCTAATTCACAATCTGAGTGCTGATTGTGGTGCTCTTTCTGATTTTCATGAAAGAGTTTTTATATGAGACATTTTGAAAGTAGCATGGAGACTTCAGCTATTAAGTTTTTTATTCATTCATGATCGCACACCAGAGAGCTGAAAATCGCACGACTACTCAATAAGCTTACTCCAACTGTACTTATGTGCAATAGTTAGCACTACATATATGTGACCATAATAGGAAATTAAATTGGATTGGAATTTCTGAGAAATTCTGACTTCTAAACTTTGCAGAGAAAATATTAGCTTTTACACTTCATATACAAATAAATAATGCGAGAAAGCAAAGATTAAATGACCCCTCAGGGGGCTCACCTTTTTTAGGTGGGTCTGGGTGTCACAATCCCGAGGTACCCTAGTGATCTTTTTCTTTTCCCAAGGGGTTTACTATCTTTGGTAAACACGGGTGTCACGATCCCGGGGTACCCCAGTTCGACCCTCTGTCTTGTCATCCAATTTCTTCTTTTCCCATCCAGACCTATGAATGTTTGGCGCAGTATAGCCAAAACTGGCTCTTGTGCCATAAAACACCAAACTCAACTCAACTCAAAGATAAATGATAATTAGAATTTCAGTTAAATTGTAACTTAATTAGCCTTCCATTTGCCTCACCCTCAATTGCAAGAGGGATTCTTTGGTGAAAGCTTGTAATCTTACAAAAATATTCATTAATTAATCTTATTTGTGTTAAAAATCAACACGTATACAAAACCTTCACCATGTCATGATACAAGATTCAAACAATAACAATAAGTGGATTGAGCTATTTTTACATTGGAACAATTCTCTGTATATAAAACTGTGTTGATTGTTTCTGCTTTGATTCCAGATAGAAGACAAATAACTCATAAGCCTTATTTTTCAGTTTTTTTTTTTTTGTATATAAATTGTATAAGAAATAACCCTATGACTAAGAAAACATTTATTACTATGCATGCTGAATATATTTTTTTGAAATTCCTTTTAAAATTTCTAACAATATTGTGTAGGATTACTTAACAAGTTTATTTTTGTTCAAGTTTTTTATTTTTTAGTATACTTATACAAAAGTTAAAAGATTTGTGAGTGACACACATTTTATAAAAGCCTGGAAAAGTACACTAAATTTGAATTTATTGAGGCTATATTTTTCAGATTAACTTAAATCGTATAAGAGGGGTCCTATTTGCTGAAATTGCCGGGGTATTTTTTAGTTAAGTGAAATTTCCGAAAATAAAATGTGCAATTTTCTAAACTTTCATAACATAATTTTCTGTTCTTTTTAACTGTGTTTTTGGTATTTGAATAAATAGCATGTCTGTTATAATGTATTCATTTTTTTGTTTTTATTCATTTTCCTATGCATCTAATACAGGTTTTATCACTTACTCATAAAAGTAAATTCTTTTGTAGTTCAATTTTGAAATTATTTGATGTTATAGTCGTACTTTCATTTTATAGTGATGTAAAGGAAAATACAAGATGTCTGAAATGTATATTCTCACTTTTGTAATAATTAAAAATAAATAATGGCATAAACTTTATTTTTTTCTTTTGTGTTTCGTAAAGAAAATGGTTTTTTTTTTCAATATTCTATTTTGCCATTTCATTGTGTGCATCATTATTTGGCTACAATACATGAAGTCTGTATGATTCTTTTACCCATGTTCTATGAGGCATTGCAAAATCCACAATCTGGATGACTGCTGTAATTCCGAGTTTTCATTTTATCAGTGTTATGTACTGGAAAATGTTGAACATTGATTTTCATTTTTCTTCCTATAAAAAAGAAGACAAAAAAAGTTATGTCTGGAGATCTTATGCCAGGTTTTGGTAATATACTGCCTTCATAAATTTTATGTTATTCATAAACTGAGTCTTGAATGTGGGCTTTGATAAACCATGCCACAACTTGTGCTTATTCTTTCAGTAAAGCTGCTTTGAAACAAGAAATTTGTAAAAAAAAAAATTTATTTAACGTAGGCCTTAAATCCATATCATTGTTGTTTTTTTTTCATTTAGTAAAAGTGTAAAAATTATTTCAAACATCCTGTATAAATACCTCAATTTAATATGAATTTTATTATGTTCTTAAAAGCGTGTGTTTACTTTTATGTTTTTGGAATAATAAAGCAAATTCTTATCAATTTCTATCTATGGTTGAATGGATTACCTGTAAATATAGCGTTTTTGTGTGTACATGTTAGATCATGGAAGCTTTATATTCAAAATATTCTACTTTTTGGTATGTAGTGCCTTTGACATTGTGAGTATTATAACTAAAATATCATATTTACAAATGTTTTATTTATTTTTTCTTGTTATCAAAAGCTATTTTTAGTTTAAAAGATAAACCATGAATTATTCAGATTAAAGTTAATCATTACCAACATATTTTATGATTTCCAATTCAACTTCCAATTAAAAAAATTTTTTTTGAAAGAAAAATTTTATAGAAGTAAGTCTGATTTTTTAAAAATTGAATAGTTGTATAGCATCATTTACTTAACACTCAAATTAAAATCAATGTCACTATTGAGAAGCATAAATATTTTTTGATCTTCAAAATAGATTTTGAAGGAGCAAAGAAAAAATTAATTTGCATTGAATTGCTTAATTTGTTTCCTGAAAATATTTTTCTACTTTTTAAACACTTGTCAATTTTTTAAACATCATTTGGTTTGTATTAATATTGTAATATTGATGCTCAGATGTCTGAATATTAATAGAATTAAGTTAATGGAAAAAGAATGAAGTGTTCATAAATAGACAATTTTTAAAACTACTTTTCTTAAAAAATTTTACAATTGATTTCTGTGATTAGTGATTGTTTGCTCTTTCTGTTTATGATGGGGGAATCTTTCTAAATGTGTAAACTATATAATAAAGCTCTACAATGTTTAGTATAAATCATGCAAATTATCACATCTCTGTTTGAATTTAATTTTCAAAATATTAAGAGAACTAAGGGCAAACGACTTTCTGTCAAACACACTGGTCGTTGGAAAAGGTTGATAACCATGACTCATCATGTTTGTTGTTGTGAAATCCCTCACATGCTGCTTCCTGGATTTATCTGGCAGGTTAGTGTTGCTGCTCAGCTCTGCTTCTTCTGTAACGCTGCCTGTATTAGCTTGCTTTGATAGCTGCAAGTGCATGATTATGGGTGGCTGAATAATTTGCTGAAATTTTAAAATCGTAATGGTAGTCACTTTCTTTATCTGGAAAAGATGGAAAAAGTAATCTTCTTTACACTTTTTTGACATATTCTCCCAAAAATAATTCACCTGATCAGTACAATTAGCATTTTTAAAAAAATATTAATAACAATTACATTTTACATATTGAACATAATTTCTTTGTTTGGATATTTCAGTGAATTCTATTCAAAAAAAATTTTCATGTGAAAAATTGGTGCAACTAGACCATTTCTAGTATTTATCTGAGTAGCATTTCTGTTCACAGAATGTACTATTGTTGCTGGTTAAATTAACAGAACATGTAAAGCATATGATTCACAAATTTTTGTTTGAAGAAAATTTATTTTAAATATTTATATGAAGTTTATAAATGAACTTGATCCCTTATAATATTGCTGATTCTCATTTGTAATGGGGTATAATATTTTCAATGTACGTAATCAGTGTATAAATCTAAATGTAACACAGTTAGACTTATAACTATAAAACTAAAAAAAATTGCCATTGAGAAATTTCTTATGTATCAGAAAGCATATTTTATGTTAACTTATATGTTTTGATCTGAATGTTATTAAAAGGCTAAATAGGCTGCATTTTCCCCTCAGTCCTTTATTTAAATTATAATTGTAAACAAATTTTTTTTTTTTACACAACTGTAACACCTTTTGATTCATTCTACATTTCAATGTCAAAGTAAAATTAAAACTTTATTCTTTTTCCAAATCTATATGAATATTATTGAACCTGATATTTAAATTTAATTTAATATTTTATTCAAAATGTTTCTGTTATTTTAGAAACATCTTTTTGATTTTTAAAGAGTTGTTAAACAGTAAAATTATATCCATACAAGACATGCCTCTTTAAAAAAAATATGGAGGAATAAATTAGCTTTATTAGATGCACTTGCTTCTGGAAAATGCTAACACTTTTTTTTCTTTAGATAATATTTTGAATTACGGGAAATATTTATTACTATTTTGTAGTCTATTCTTGTGCATCTCCCAAATAGTGTTTTTTGCAAAAATTTGAATTTATACTTCTTTAATAAATTTAGGCTGTGCAGTCTGCCTCAGAAACTAAAATGAGTGATGCTCAACAAAAAGTTGATTCCTCTGTACCCCTAAGCAAACAACCTGCTAGATCTCAGGTATTTTATTTTCTTAAACTATTCCCGTTATTTCAATCAATTTGTGGCTCTGTGAATAAAATACTTGTAACTAAAAATAAGATATGAATTACTTCATAAGAGCTTAGTATAAGTTTTGCTTTCAATAAGCCTACTTTTCCCAACACAATGTATCCCTTCTCTTATTTTATAAAATCTTCATATCTAGTAAAAAATGTACTTAAAGTAATTAAATATTATTTGATGTATATAATTCAAATATCTGAGTAATTTATAATAATTATTTGTTAAAAAAATAGATATAACACAAAGGAGTAAGAAAGTGAAAATAATTGTAAAATGAATTTTATTTTGTTTGTTTCTTGAAATTAAATTACTGATAAGAAGTTTTTATTAATATTGTTTTGTTCAGCTGTATTTCTGATCTACTAGCTTAATGTTATGTGCCATAATACTTTTATCAATTGCATTTTTCAGATATAATTGGCATTCTTTTATTTTATTAATCTGTACTTTGCTCTGGAATTTAAAGCAAATTATTGGGAAACTGAGCACTGACATTGATTATTTTAATTTAAGAAAAATATGGATAACCTCTTAAACCATTTTTCTGTGTAAAGGAAGTTAAAAATTCGTGTAGAATTATTGAGAGCTTCCATAGTTTGAGAGAATTTATAAGTGTTTTTTTTCTTTTTAAACATTTTACATATTAAGTTGTGCACATTAAATTTATATGACATTATTTATGCTATTTATATTATAAATTATTTTTTACTTCATTTATTTCAGAAGCTTTTAAAAATAAGTAGCATTTAATCCCTTTTCTTGTATGGTTTGATTTTGCATGCAGAGCAGGTGTAATTAGCCCTGACACCATTCCTATGAATTCCTGAATCTGATCACCCCCATTTTGCCCCATTATACACCATTTTCTAGGAACACCGTCCTATTTTTATCATGATTCAGTAATTTTATGACAAAGAATTTGATTTAGAAGGGGGGACCATTAAGTGTCTTTTGAGAGGCTACAAAGGTAAAAAGTTATAAAACATTAACATTTGTAAGAAGTGGTGGGATTTGTCCCATTAAATTTAGAAAAGAGTTTATTAAAAACAACCGATTTTTCTGAGTTCTTTTCAGAATTTTTTTATTTTCTTCATATTCCAATTTCCAGCCCTCCTCCATTTTCTTCATCCAAACACCCTTCCCACCCCAAATAATAAAAATACACAGCAATAAGTTTGGCTAAAGCATGTGAGGAGCTACAGTTCCCTAAGCTCCATCTTTTAAAAAGTGAATTATAGCACATGAGTGTAAGTTGTTATTAATATTGAACATTGAATTGCTGTTTTATTATGCCACGCAAGTGTAAATGATCCCGGTAGCTTTTCTGCTATATTTGTGACGAATTCTCTTCAAAACTCGATGAAATTCCTTTTCTTAACTCCTTCATATTGCTTATGATTTTTACTTTGTTACTAAGTTGGCAATCATGGCAAAGATTGGGCTCCAAATTTGTGCTGCATTTACTTGCTACAGAAACTTGACCTTGTGGCATAAAGTTACCAACAAATCAATACTTTATTCTAGTCATCTCACAGGTTATTACTTTTGTATGGCTCATTATCAGGTCTTCTAGCAAAAATAAGCTTACAATTTATTAATTTAATATCCCTTCAGATTTAAGACCATTTCCTCACAATTAATGTTTGCCAATCTCAGTGGCCACAAAAACCTGGACTTTGCAAGCAGAAACGAAAATTTGGATAACTGACCATTAGTGTACACTTATGATAATGAATATCCAACTAATTTTCTTATCAAGATCCTCACTTTGTAACTCATCCAGAATTGAATGATCTTTCGTGATTTGGAGTTATGCCTTAGAATAAATCTCATATTCAGCAATGTTATCTCTTAGAAAAGGGCGTAAAAATCTCTTAAAGCACACAGTCAACTCTAGGATTACTTTTTTTTTTGGAAGATGAAGGCTTAAGTGCCCTGCTCTGTCTTAATTCAAATGAATTGATGATAGAACTGAACACATACCATGTGACCTACACTAATGGAAACTGCTTATAGATTCATTAAAGACAAGCTTTAAAGTTTCCTTGTTGGCCAATGGGAATGATTTACCATCAATTTTGATTGCATAATTCTGGATATGAAGGAAATGCTCAGTAAATTTGTTGATTCCTCAATAAAAAATCTGCTTTCATGATTGTAATCAAAAACTTAGTGCTGACTTAAAAGTCATTGCTTTACTCATAGATCAGAAGAAAAAGGGAGAAAAGCTGCAAGCTGAAATATTTAGAAAATAAATGAAAAATTGGGGTCGAGGGCCAGAAAATCTGGTTATTTTTATTGGTTTTTTTTTTTCAAATTCAAAAAGAAAGATGGCTCCTGCTTGTGTGCTAGAAATGTTCATGTTGGAGCTTTTTACCTTTGTAGCCCCTTGAAGGACATTTAATTGTTAAAATAATCCTTTTCCAATTCTAATTCATGGCTGTAAAATTACCGAACAATGATAAAAATGGGAGGGGGAAATTTCTTGAAAATGGTTGGTAAAGAGGTAAAA
>BMAV01023254.1:31089-70430 GCA_019973955.1 Trichonephila inaurata madagascariensis | reverse complement strand
AAAACATTTAAAAATTTATGTCCCCTATATATTTCATAGTTATGTACAATTTTCTCAATATTGTAAAATTTTTTTAAATGTTTTTGATTATCCATATTGTTAAATGTTTTTCAAGATTAATATATAATTCGGTAATTTTTGGCTTTTAAGTGTGTATATAATTTAAGTAAGAATATCAGTTTTTGAGAGAAACCAAGAAAAAATGTTACAACATTTACTTAAAGCATTTTATCAAAATCATTTAGCGAAATGAGAAACAATGTAAATGAAATAAAATTATGAAATTTCTTGGATCTCCTATTTTTCTCTCCCTTATATGAACTTATAAATGCTTATATTATAAAAACTTAACTCAGTGGTTCAACAGCCCATGAGGGCCAAGGCCTACTGTGTCCAACTCAGTATACATGACCTTCGGCCCTAAAGTGCATGAGCAGATGTTCCAGTCAGGTGGTCAGTCTGACTCGAAACCTCCAGTGTTAAGTTCCCAAGCAAGCTTGGTACTCATTTATCGACCCACTGAAGGGATGAAAGGCTGAGTCAACCTTGCCCTGCCCGGGGTTTGACCTCGGACCTGTGGTGGGAAAGCACGATGCTGTAACCACTGAGCCACTGGGCTTCAATGCTTATATTGTAATATATGTGAATGAGTATTTGGAGGCTCATATTTATACAGGAAAAAAGGATAATAATTTTATGTGTTTAACCTTAAGATTTGACTTACTTTAGCCATACAAATTTAAGCAAGTATTTTGGTGATATAGAACACTTTAGTCCTTGCTTTTTAAAAAAAAAAAAATTGAGCAATTAGGTTCTATATTACTCTGTGCAAAATTTTAATGTTGTAAAATGTCTTTGTATATAATAATGGTAGGTTTTTCTGTTGCAGTTTTCTTTAAATTTAAAATGACAGACACAAATTGTTTTATCTTCTGATTTCTTGTAAAATTCTTTCAAAATTTGTATAAAAAATAAAATATTCCTACAAAATATTTGTGTAACAAGAAAGTTAAATCCAAGTTTAAATGTGTAAATTTTTTTTACAAATTAATCCTTTTTATTAGACATAGAATGTAAATTGTTCCATTCAATTCCCATTTGTTTTATTTGTACATATTTAAAAGATCAATATAATTTTTTAAAATGGGGAGGTGTGTGTTTGCCTAATCTCTTCATGTATTTTCTTATGACACCAGTATAATTTTTTTTGAACTTTTCTTTTGGTAATTTATGGCTGTATTTCATAATTAAAAACTTGGAGGAAATCTTTTTTTTTTTTTTTTGACCGAATATAAATAATTTAAAGTAAGAAATGAAAAAAACTGAAAGATGTTTGTGGGTGTTGTATAAATGTTGTTTGTGGGTATGTAATGTAAAATTTTGATTTGAAACTGTCAATAGAATAAATTAGATGGAGTACATAAGGAACTATTTACGTCATGCTGTTTATCAGTTTTTCAAGCAATTTAGCTGCCATTAACTGGGTGATATATAATTATCATAATTAAAAAGAAATTTAAACCTGATTTAGCTGTTAATTAGTTTTCCTTGGATATTTTTATAGTATGCCTAAGTGTAATGTCTTAATATTATGTGTAACTAACAGTTTGATTTCATGTGATAATTTCTAAGTTTACTTGTCTTTCAATACTGAGCACCTTAAAAATAGAAAATAAGAGCTATCAAATAATTTTTCACTATTTATTTACTCTTCGAAAAATTCATTGTTTTTTGTCATAATAACACCAGTTGTGGAAAACCTGTGTTACAAAAATGTCAATCAGTGTTGATTTGTTTAGATTATGAATAACAGAATAAAAAGTTTTAAAAGGTAACTTTTGAAATCTTTTTAATGGAAGAAATTTTCAATGGCAATGAAATATTGAAAAAAATTTTTAGTTTTTTAAGCTGTGAATAATGTTATATATATTTGTGTGATTTCAAATATCTTAAAATTAAGACAAAATGTTTTCGTAGATTATTTATTGAAAAGAAGAAATAGAGTTGGCATTATTAATGAGAACATTCATTTTGTGAAATGTAACTTTTGAAAAATGGCAGTTAGTAAAAAATAGAATAATTTATTTTGTACTTGAATCTGAAATCTCTGCAATATTCTCTTTTCAAATGAAATGCTTAAACTGTTTTATAGATAAGCAATGCAACTGGTTCGCCTGAACAATCTGGAGCGTTACCTGATGCTGTTGCATCTCAAAACAAAAGTGATTTGCAACAGACTGAAAATCAAAGTGCCCTTTCTAGTGGTCAAAATGTTTCTGATCCTGCTAAAAGAATTCAGGATTTTAGGTGTGTGTTTTTAATATATTTGTTTAATTTGCTTATTTTTAACATTAAGGTTGATGGAGTAGATTTTCTCGCATATCTCTATAAACAACACTACTTGACAATTGCTGACAAGGAGCATGAATACTTTATATAATAGTTTATAATAGGTATTGACTGACAAAAATGGAACTTGGTGCAAGTTTAGTAGAGTTTACTGTTCATTTTTTCATATACAAAACATCAATTTTTATCGGATTGGTCCTCAAAGGAAGAAATTTCTTTGGAAAAAAATTGCAAACAGTCTCGAAAGATACTCCTTAAAATAAAAACTTACATGAGTCCATTGGTATGTAATCTTGGACAATGATGCACATTTAGTTATCATTATACATGCTTTTTTTCAAACTGTAAACACAGAATTTTTCCCATTCATTTCTCTGAGTGATACAGTTCTTTGTTAGTTTAATTTCCTTAAATAACATGTCTGACTTAATTCTATGCATAATCTTCAGGACTTAAGTCCTGGAAATATACAGATTGTGCCATGTGGCCAATATCTTGTCCTTCTAATAATTCAGGAACTTTGTGTCCATGGTGGTCCAGTGGTCATGGTCATGAACTTCTGAGTCTGAATCTTGGTACCACTGAAGATCCTGTAGAGAAGTTGATACATGTTAAATCTGTTGTGGCTCAAAGTCCTCACTTTGACAGGTTGTGGAAATGTAGAGAATGGGGTGACAGCTTGAATTCTATTGCTTGTATAAGGTTCAGAATTACGTGGTCCATAGTCTATTACCTTTTTATTGCTTTAGAGTAGAACCATATAATAATAAATAAAATAAATCAATTCAGATGCATCAGCCACCTTGTATTTATGTTTTTTGCCATCCATGTACTTGAAAGTCTGGATCTACTGCACCACTGAAGAAACTGATATGATCCTGAAGAATGCCTTTATAATACCTTTGTAATATATCACTGTATGGTGGCATAATGGAGAACATTTGGGCCCTCTTGCAAATTTAGGGTTTAGGCCCCCAAGTTGGATTTTACAAAGGGTAGGTACTTGGCAGCAGTACCTAGAATCCTGACCCCTCTGCATGTGGGGTTGTGGGAGTCTAGATTATGCCACTGTCACTGTACCTACATCACAAATGTGAAGTAATGTCCCATTGTGCATAAGTATTAATCATACCATTTCTACTTGGTCATAACAATCAATTTAATAGTTATCCTGATTATAATGAGTATTCTTCATTCTTTGCACTGCTTGATGTCCGTAATTTCTCTTAATGGTGAATTTGGATTTGTTTGAGAGCATACCTGTATCTCTATAAATCACTGTTGCTGATATGAACAGATTCGTTCAGAACACCTCATTCCTAATGTCGACATTCACGTAATGAAATGCATGCAATGTGCTTTTGTGTAATGCAATCCAACTTAACTTAATGGAAGAGAAGTGTCTGGCATGTAACATGAGTGCCAATAGTGTCTGTTAGGTTTGTTATTAGTTAGTCTAGGAATCTTAGGCCTAGGAATATAAGATTGATATTCCTTTTTGTTACAGAGGATATTATTGTTTCATTTTTGTGTACATGTCTTCTAGAAATGTTGTGTTTTTTTCATGATCTTGAGCATATTTTAGCAGATGATTTTCATCTCTAGTAGAAGCCCTTTTAGTTAAACAGTATCCTTTTAAATGCCTGTTGCTTTGCAGAGCCGATCTTAGGGTATCGGCCGCCTTCGTGCAAACACCTAATGTGCCGCCCCCCCTAGAGAACTTTTCATATTTTGACTAATACTTAACGTTGATGTTAAAAAATCATCTACTTATATAAGAATAAAAAGTAAAACACATTAATAATAACTCAAATAAAATTTGAAGTGCAGAACTTCATTTTTTTGGCCAGGTAATGAGTTATAATAACGACAAAATGCTTTTGCAAAATAATAAACTAACAAAAATATAACCTTTAAAATAAAAATAAACATTTTATAATAATAAATGCAAAACAACAGAATTTACTCAAAAAATACAATCTAATAAAAATAAATACTCTAAGGCACAAATCTCGTGAAACGAAAAGTATATAAATCAGTCCTTCTACTAAGATTAAGTAATAAACTATACCGTAAAATCCGGTGTATAACGCGCACTTTTAACTCAAAAAATAAGATCGAAATTTACGGGTGCGCGTTATACGCCGGGTATAAAAATGAGAGCCTTAATACAAAAAGATGAGCATAGAAAAAGATCAGACTTTTACATATATCGAAATACTGTTTCTGTGAAAGAAATAACATTCCTTATGAACTTAAAGGGTTGTAATTTTGAAAGTACACTATTTTTTACTAAAGCTTGGAATAATATTCAAATAAAGAACTTCAAAGCACAAGATCATTGCACACATGCATTTCAGGTTTCTTCGAAAAAATAGGTGTGCGTGTTATACGGCGAATATGTGTAGGGGCACGTTACACTCCAGATTTTACTGTAACTATAAAATAACTTTTCTGGCTTTCTGAGAAGCAAATTTAAAATAGTTTTGGTTAAATCAGTTTTTTCTGAGATTTCGGATTCAATTGAGACTATGGCCAAATCTGAAAGCCATTCTTGTGTCATATTATTTCTCAAGAAATTTTTAATTAACTGAAACTTTTTTCATCGGAAGCTACAGAAAGAGGTTAGGTTAAAAAAATTCTTAATGCTAGAACGAAATTGGAAAAACAGGGAATAAGATCATTTTTCACTATAATTTCTAATATCTCAGTTGGCTGTTTTTTACCAGGAAAAACATCTTTGAATGAAGTTATTTCATTGAAGAGCTGTATACTGTCTATATCTTATTTTGGAATTTCTTTATTTTCTCTTATTGTTCTAGCAATAGGTGTTCCCCCCCCCCCAAAAAAAAATTCATCTGAAAGTGGATGTGTACCAGTTGTCTCCTTTAAAGTCACGTTCTTCCCAAATGTTTATGTGTCTATACATATAAAACATTTATTTCTGTGTCTCCTTCTAAATCTGGATAGATTTCAGTGGAGGAATCATACTTGCTGTGTTATACTCTTCATCATTTGATTCTTCCTCATCATAATCACGAACAGAATTTTTTCATCCGAAAATACTGTTGTACTATATCTGTTAAGTACTGTATCTATTAAGTTACTTAAATATCACATTTCTTCATCATAACTACAATAATACGCCATAGAGTATAAGGAAGATTTAAAACGTGCTCATGCATTCAGAACTGTAACGGCGATTCATGCGCAAGGTATGACATACCCGAAAAGGCGGTATCCAAAAATATATATTTAGAATTCGCCTACAAGCTAAGGCCCTTCAAAGGATATGACCTTAAAGTCATATCCTTACTATCAATTTTCCAAAAAAGGTTTAGAAGGAACGCTGAACATATTAGAAGGAACATATCCTGCGCGGAAAGTGCTGGGTTAAAACTAAGAAAAATCTCTGATCTGATGCATTCTATATCGGTATACTTAAAAATATTTTTAAATGTATCTCTACATTAGGGAAAATCGAGACCATTTCTTTTGCAACTTCGATGCTTGCACAAAGCCTCAGGTCTTCCTGAGGGTCGATTTCCGATTCCGAGTCATATAATTTATTTCTCTGTAGCAGTGTGGAAGGAATTTCTGTGAATGCTTGAAAATAAAGTTATAAATTTTGGATTAAAAAATAACTAAATTCTTTTTTAATCGAATCTCAATTTTCAAACTTTTTAAAGTTTTCTATTTATTATTGCAAACTGTAAATTTTTTCCACGAAATGTTTAGAAAATTAAAGTAATAATCTTAAGCCTTCTAATTTTTTTTCCACTCTCAAAATTATATCTCATATTTTTCAAATTTTCTGACTGAATTATGAAATTTCTGATTTAATATAAACATATTTTGTTTAATGAATTGTTTGTTTAAACATATTAGTTTCACATTTCTAGAACAAAACTTAGCTTGGCATCCAGATTACTTCAAAATTATTAAAATATCTCCACCAAAAGTAAGCTTTCAAAAATTCTAAGTTTTTTTTAAAAAAAAAAAAACTAGGAACACTATCAGAATACTCTGAATTTGTGATGAATGCACAGTTTTTGTAGCTGAACTTTTATGCTTAAACTTCGCCGTTAAATGGATCACTGAACAAAATAGTGTCATCTCAGAATATCTCATCTGTACTGACTCTCTTTCCTCCTTGGATTCTCTTAAATGTATTTCTTCATCTAATAACATAATCGTCGAGATCCAAAAGCAACTTAAAAGCCTAAAAGATAAAAACATCTCAATAGATTTTGCATTTGTTCGCGGACACACGGGCGTTCTTGGGAATGAGCGAGCCGATTGGCTTGCAAAGGCTGCAACCAAGCGCAAAATTGACATTGACGTTAATATTCCTAAATCGTTTTACAAGAGGATCACGAAAGAAAGAATCGCGTGAAGTCTTGGAACCAAGAATATCTCATTCCTAACAAAGGGAGCATAACAAAGAAATTTTTTTCCAACCATTAATAAAAGACTGTCATGCCATCATTTTTACACTAACTACAAAATAACCCAATTTCTCACTGGTCATGGTAATTTCAAAAGCTACTTGAACAAATTTAATTTAGTTCCGACATCTTCCTGTGATTGTAATATTGGAGGCGAGGAAAATGTAGAACATGTGCTCCTACTGTGTTCCAAGTTTGCCAGAGAAAGAAAATCCTAAGACTGGCTTTCAAGGGACTTCATATAAATTGGCCTCCGAATTTTCAACAACTTCTTTCTACTAGAAATGCTTTCAAATATTTTTGTGAATTTGTTGTAAATATTATTTCTTCTTAACCTCAATATTTTTTAATTTTATTTTTTGCTTCACCTGAATGTGTGTTTATTACTTCTGTAAGCCCCGTGTGATACTTTGTGGTGCATGGGGATTTATAATTGTTTTCAATAAAATAAAATACTTTATTTCTTTGAAAATTCTTTTCACAGTTTGAAGATGTGTCGACATTCTTCCTTAACGCCCCCTCCCCCTTCCCCCATGGGATCAGCGTTGAAAACTCATGAATACTCGTTAAAAAATAATTAACTATAGACTTGGAGGGTGACAGAAGACTTCTGGCGCTTATGGGCCAGATCTTTCTTTGAACGGGAAGCAGATCCCTTGCTGACTGAATGCACATTCGGTCTTTTGGTTGTTACGGAAATAAAAGAGAACCAGGATAAATAAAATCTAATATTCTTTTTCACTGGACCACTTCTGAAAAAAATTCCAACTGCCAAGCCTTCGTGTAGCTTCTTAGTGCGGCGTTTACTACAGTCAACCAATCAGCAGATAAAGGGGGTATTTTTTATTTACAACCAAATAACATTCTGAATATATTTTTCCTATCCCAAGTGTTATCTGTATTTCACTTCAAACGATCTTTTTGTCGAACCGCTTTGAAAGAGAAGTTTCTCCTGCTTTTTGACCACATACCACTCCTTGTTTTCTCATTATTTTGAGTAACTTTACCAGCTTTTAAACTTTTTTATTGTGGATCTTGAGATTCAGAATTCACAAGGAAATTTATATCGTTTGAAGCCAAAGACATACTATTTTATAAACGTAGAAAGAAACTCTTAATATGACCATTAATAACATTTTACGAATTTTTGCTTACACACGTCCGGGGCCCCTGTAGCTAGGGGGGCCTGTATCATTGATACTGGCCCCCTGATAAGGCAGGCTACACCCCTGATGAGAAGGAATGTTCCTTAGAATTTGAAATCCATTCTTATTTTTCTCGAACTATGTTATGCTATCAGGAAATCGGGACTTATTTTGATTTCAATAACCATTTAAAATTCAGCATATTTATTCAACTTATTACAAATTTTATTTTGAGAAATTCACAAAAAATTTTGCTTGATCGAAAGAATTATAGGCGGTATGCGGCCGCCCGCTTGCGGTGCACGCGCTGCACACCTACTAGGATCGGCCCGGTTGCTGTGGCATCATTATGAATACTTTGTCCTCCTTGAGACGCTTAAGTGCATAACTTCAATCCTATGCATTGAAACTGTCTTTCGAAGATTTGACACTATTTATGGAAAATCAGCACACTATTTTTAGAAACTCGTGATGAAAATTACTCCTTTAAAATAAATAATAAAAACTTTGAATCTTTTGATGCATTTGCTCTGAATGCCCATTTACTTACATTTTCACCTATTGCGGGTTATATAATTGGATTGGTTTTTTTTGTTGTTGTCATGAAATGTACATAATTTAACTGTTCTCTTTTGCAATCTACTATCAAATTTAAATTATAGAATATAAAAAGAGTATAATGTTTCAAATGTGCAAGAAATCAAAATTTTTTTGTGTTTAAGGAAAAAGTTCAAATGTTTGGAAGTAATAGCATATTTTAAGAATATGAGGTGAATGGGTTTTCTCAGTTTGATGTCGTTTTTGTCATTCTATATAAAGATTCTTATAAATGGTAATCTGAATCTTTGTCTTCTTTGCAAATTTTAAATACATAAGATACCAATAACTATTAAATATTATCAGAAAAGGAAAATAATAAATGTATGTTTAGACTTGAATTTATTCTATGTGTTAAAAATATGTTATTTATTTGATTTTTTTCACTTTTTTGCATTCTAGCAGTAGCAGCAGTAGTGGTGGAAGTACACAACATTCTTTGCAGCAAAAAGCTGCAGTTCCTGATTTAAGTAGTTTACAATTGAAATTAGCCCAGCTAACCTTTATTGGAAGCAGCAGTATCGCTAGTGATCCGAATTTAAGTGCTGGCAATGTTCAGGGATCTTTGCAAAGTACTTCACAGTCAATTGTGGTATGTTTCAAAGATTAATAAGATTTAAGTATTTAGTTAAATTTCCTATAGATTTTTAGATATGTATTTTTATTAATGATTCTTATTCAAAAGATAATTTTCGAGTTTTTTTTAAATGTGTAGATAATATGTATGTGATTTAAAACACTTTCTCAAGTGTAATTTTTTATTTCAAAGTCAATTTCTTAATATTACAATAAAATTTTTATTATTTTAACGTAAAAAATAAGCGTATTCATTGATTTCAATCAGATATTTTGTTTTTAATCAAATGTTCTTTGTTTTTCATTGGTCGTGTTAGCTGAGTGGTCTCATGCTCCTGAAATCGTGGGTGGCATTTTCAAGTTTTGAGTTCCTAGTCCTAGTGCCACTGAAGACCTGTGTGTGTGTGTGCGGGGGGCGGAGGAATGCATGTTAAATATTTTGAGGCTGAGAAAACTGAGATTGGTGTGGTACCAAAGTTCAAAGAATGAGTGCCTTCTTTGGTTTCATGCTTGTCACTTGGTAGAGGCTCAAAATTATGAGATCTGTTGCCTTCGTGTTGCTTCTGAGTGTGATGTTAATAAAATAGTCAATTTTATTTTCAATGAATTTCTTACTGCACCTTCATACTGATATTTCAGAATAATCCAGCATTAAATAAAGACACCCATTTCTGCTTAATAAATTATATTTAGATAACGATTATATGTGCAGCACACTGTTGCACAAAATTGACAAAAGCACAATATGTATTTCTTTGCAGTATTTTGTTGATTAATTTAATAGATAATTGTTATTCATGCGCATGATTATTTATATTGTATTAAATTTTATTTTATATACTTTTAAGACCTTTATCATTTTTTGTAGTTGGTTCAAAGTAGCGAGAGGAAATGAACCCCATAACTCAAATTTTTTAATATATTTTATATGTAGCAGATTTTTGTAATTAAATTTTTAAGAAATTCTCAATCTGTACTTTTAGTAATGTTAATATATCATGGAGCAAGGACACTGTTGATTAATGTTTCTAATATATGTTAATCAACTATGCTCCTCAGGGGGGTCACCTTCTTTAGGTGGGTACGGGTGTCACAATCTCGAGGTACCCTAGTGATCTTTTCCTTTTCCCAAGGGGTTTACTATCTTTGGTAAACACGGGTGTCACGACCCCGGGGTACCCCAGTTCGACCCTCCATCTTGTCATCCAATTTCTTCTTTTCCCATCCAGACCACAGACCTATGAATGTTTGGCGCAGTATAGCCAAAACTGGCTCTTGCACCATAAAACAACACCAAACTCAACTCAACTTAATCAACTATGATATTTAAAATGGGAATATAAACTATGCTATATTACATTACTTTTTTTACAATATTGGCCATTAAAATTGCATCACTATGAAGGAGGGATGATATGAAAATAAAGTTACCATGAAAGAAAGAAGATGCTACATTTGGAAATGATTAGCATTTCAACGTAGTTGAATGACACAGAAGCGATATCTCAAACTTTTTATAAAAGTATAATTATGCAGTGGATTTCTCAATTGAAAATTGTGTTTGAATGCTGGTTAATTGTTAAGACTGTTATGTATTGTATAAAAAGAAGAAATGGCTACCAGCACGCATTGGATCTCATTAGCCTTAGGATCATGGCTTATCTAGAGTACAGTCTGTCTCGCGATATTGCTACTCGTATTGGTTTGAATCCAACTGCTATCATGCAAATATGGAATTGGTGAGTTCAAGAGGGTGACACTGAACGCCCTGCAAGATCTCAACTGCCTTTCACTACTAATGTCCAAGGAAACAGATGTGGTCTGGTCGACTTTGATGGATTGAGTAGATACATCGTGATCCTTTGGTCGGGAAGTGGGCTTGTTTGCAGCACGATTATCCACATGGGTAGCGAGGCAACATCTAGAGTAGCATGGACTGTTTGCACAGTGACCATTATTGAAGCTTTCCTTTATGTCATAGAAATGGGTGGTGCCAGTGTTACACCCAACGACAAAACTGGATACGGGAATGGTCCGCATCGTTTTTTCAAAGGAGTCCCAGTTTTACGTGCGACATCATGACGTACGTATCTGTCTGGAGGTACCTAGAATTCTATTGACCAGCTTGCCTTCGATATCATTTGGGCCCTGCACCTGCTTTTGATATGCTGTGATTAGCCATTGAATACTCGACAGAAACCTTTTGTTTATGTCATTGGTAATCTGACAGTCAGCGCTTCATTTCTCGAATATAAAGGTCAATGGCAATACCCTGTCTTTCCAGATTCGGAAACCTCATCTTTTAACAAGGTAATGTACGATTGTATGCTATCTATCGTAGCCTGACGTGCATCAATACAGAGATAATCGACTATTGCTTTGACCAGCATATTTTCTATATCCCTCACACTGTAAAAACATCTAGTTGTGTGTTGCTGAGAGACTGGGAAGTCACCACTCTCCAACCGCTATGTCTAATGAAGTGCAGCATGGAATGACCAGCCTGTATTATCCAAGCACAGCTTCACTCGATGCCTAAACATATTAGAGTGATTTTAGCTGCTATAGAAGCGGCACATATGCTTACAAATTTTAAGCCCCGTAGACTCGCAATTATTCATAAATTTACTAATTCTACAATGCTATGTATACTCAATAAGTAAAGTTTAAATTGCTTTTTCCTTCCTGATGTTGCAATTTTAAAGGCAAGATGGGAATTTTTTTTTATACTCAAAGAACTGTTCATAAATAAAAATTTACTTTTATACTTTTATAGAGTTTAGTTTAAAAGCATCCCAGATACATGCTATTGACCGAATAATTTATGTTCCTCATATTAAATGCAAATAACAGCATTTTATTTTTATCCTCAGCAGCATTCACCATGAAGAAAAATAAGAGATACTATTTACTTCACTTGCTATGCCATCTTATTTCTTCCTCATATTATTTTATATATATATATATATATATATAGAATTTAAAAAAACTTACAAAATAATATGCAAAATGTTTACTCTAAAGTACTTTATTGGCCCTATTTCGTTAGTAGTGTAGAATCAGCTCTAGCATAACTAACAATGGATATCTGAAAATTGGTGACATTATGCACTAGTGTGCAAATCTTGAGCAACTTTTCAGATTGGGCTGTAATTCTGAAAAGTTCAATTGGGAAACATGAAATTCACACTACAGAGGCAATATAGCACTGAAAGGCAAAAGTAGCCAAAAACCTAATTGTACACATACATATGGAAAAAGGCAGAAAGACTTTATTGACTGAATCCCATTCATAAAAAACATCTGTCCATGAGGTAGAACAAAAAATCAAAGTCCTTTAGTAATGGATATGACCTCCTCTAACTGCATTGTTTGCAGCACACCATATGTTCATATTCAATACCAAATTATCATTCCGTTCTTGAGGTAAGAGTGGCCACTCATCAAAGAGCATTTGTTTCAGCTTTCTCATGTTCTCCAGATAAAACGATCTTGCTGCCAGGTGTCTCCTTAAAGCATTCCGAATATGTTCGATGAGATTTATTTCAAGGCAGCATGCTGACCAATCCATTCTGAAGATATTTTTGTTTTTTAGGAGCTCCTCTACTGCAGAGGACCTGCAAAGACACGCATTGTTGTCCAAATAAATAAATAAATAAAATCTGGACCTATATCCCATTTAGATCGATGCACATGTGGAGGAAAACTTCATCATTGTAACGATCTCTGGTAAGTGACCAACTCTTGAAAATGTGTAGCTCCATTCATTCATTCAACATAGTAAATTTTGACACAAGAATTCCAGAACCACGTCCTAACGGTATCTTTTCTTGATGTTTGGTGGATGAAACAGTGTCCCTCCCTCCATGTTATTTGACGTTGAGAATTGTTGTTCAGACTGAAACGACTTTCATCAGTAAACAGAACGTGACTCCACTGATGCGATTCGATTTCCTGTCTTTGTTTTCTAGACACCACTGTAAAAGACGTCGTAGTTGTGCTGCTGTTAATGGTATGAAACGTTCAAAACGACGGGAATAGGCAACTTTTATGCAGACATTTGCCACAGTAAACCGTCGTACTGTCATCTGGTAACTGTACGCAGCTGCTGAGTATTGTTGCTCAGTGTTCACTGCTGTACAACTCACCGTTGTTTTCCTCTGCTGACCACCGCTAACATTTCTTTAAGCTTTGCATGTTATTTTAGAAGTTTCGAAGTTATTGAAACTGCACTTTAACTCTTACTTTTAACACCTAACTCTTGTCAAACCATGCCTCTCTTTTAGCTTGCTGATTTTTTTACCATGTGTCATGGCATCCTGATGTAGTCATTATGAACATACGATTTCACTTTCACTTGCAGGAAATGTCTGCAAATTCGTTCTTTCTCCTTTTTAGTTGCTTTGGTGCTAAGCACACGCATCCCATACGTTTGATAGCCATGACGGCCTCTCTGATGTTATATATTTCTGATATTTGCTTATGCATCAATTATTTATTAACCTGCCTTTTCACCCTACTGTGGTCACAAAGTTTTTCCTCTAATTTCATGTTTGTATGCTGTAAAATGCAATTGTTGCTAAGTTTTGCTCACTAGTGTATATTAATACTCGTTAATATAAGCGAATTTTTCCATTTAATAATTAAACAGTATTTTTATCAAACTTGTACTTCAAAATGACATGAATACACATTTAATATGTCAAAAAGCAAGTGGGATAATTAATACACTTAGTATTTAAATTAGGTTTTTAATAGTCACAAATTATTCTGATGGATTGTGAGATTCTTATTACGGAACTGATAAATAGCAGTTACAAACTGTTAAAATAAGAAAATATTCGTTATTGTATGGTTGGAATTTAAATATGTAAAACATTTTTTTGTTGGGTTTTAGTTTAATATATCAAATGTATAATTGAGAGGAAATTGTTCTTTATTAATGAAATCTTTAAATTTAAATTGGATGAAGAGGTTTGGAATATAAGCCTGAGCAATCCCCTTTTTTATTTGAACATTTAGTTTTTTCTTTGATACTTTGTAAGCATTGTTTATCTGTTGAACTTAGTTTTAAAAATGAAATATTTTTTTTTCAGCCTTCTTCTGTTCCTTCTGTAACAACAAAAAGTAAAACTGATATGGATCAAAATAATGCAGAATTATCTGTGGCCACAACTAGTATGCCTATGCAAATGACATGTACTCATACTTCTTCGATTGTGACTCCAGTTGCACTGCCTCTTGTAACCGCACATTCTCAGGGAATGAAAGCACCGCTAGTACCACCAGAAAATATATCTGCTAGACGACACACTGTAGCTACTAATATTGAAGGATTGAAATTAGAACTTCAGAAAATTCATACACCTTCTGTACCATCTGTTAATCTGAAGAGTAATATTGAACAAGGTCTTCAAGCAATTTTTTCAATAAGCAGTACTGCGCAAACTGTGACAACTCCTGCACACTCTAGTGCATATAATCATACACATCAGCTTTCTACATCAACACCTATGCTTAATACGCCTACAGAGATGTGTGAATCTATAGCTAAATCTCCAATGATTATGCCGTTTTCACTTCCAAATGATTGCATTCAGCAAGTTGATCCAAGTATGTTAATTTTGCATTGTTTCATTAAAATGCTGGTAGCTGATCATAGATATATTTAGAGGAGATAATTAGGGCTCTTTTTTTAAAAGTTACTATTTGTATGGTATATAAAAATTTCATAGATTTTTTTATTGATATTTCTTGGACTTTTTGTGTTAATTAATTAATGTGATCAACAGAGCACTCTGAAATATCGTTATAAATATGAAAATATTTTGCACTGCACAGCTGTTTGGAAATTTTTTGCTATTAATTTTTCTTGAGATTTTATTTAAAAAGCGGGTCTTTAGAAAATTATTTGATACTTCCCGTGTCTGAAAAATGCTATATTTATTACAAAAGTGCAGTATGCAGTAGACACAAATATCATTGCCTGATTGCATTAGTATTCCAGTTTTTTATAGGTATTATATATGCTCGGCCACAAAATCCCCAATTTGTTTTCACCTAATTTGACAGTTTAGGTTCTTTTATGGTAATGGGCTTAACCATAGCATTATTCTTTACTTTTGACAACCCTAGAAAGAGGTTCTATATTTTTCTTGAAATTTTGAAGGAAAGTGTTTTAGTTTAATTATTTTAATTAATTTAATTAATCTAATCCATTAACATAATTGAATTAATTAATATTTAATTTTGATTAAAAAGTGTAGTACTTCAAATTAATAATACATTATTTTATTACATATCCCTTTTTTTTCTCTTACTTCAAAAATTATATTTCATTACATTTTAAATTTTCTTTAATTCATATAGTCCGATTTAAAGTTAAATTAAATGTTTCTTTTTTTAATTAATCTCATTATGTTTGTGGAGGATTTATTATTAATATTCATCGTGTTTGTTATAATATTCTGAACCACCTGAATTTTTTTTAAAAAAAATTAAGTCTTTTAGAGTTTTAAAAATTCTGATAAAATTATGTATACATTTTTTTTTTTCATTTTCTATTTGCTCATATTTGTCTGGAAAAGAGGCATTGGCTTTTGGTTTAATTTTTCATTCCGTTTTTATTTCTTTGGCTGAAATATTCATATAAACATTATGTGTTATCAATTAGTCTTAGCCTGGCTATCACTAAATGTGAAATTTGGCGAAAAAGATTGAAAGAAAAAAAAAGTGGGAATGGTCAGGCACTTACAGTATGTGTTTCAGTGTAAAGTTTGAGAAAAACATTTTCCTCTTTCTGAAATATATTTCATACTACTTAATTTTCTCTTCCCTTAATAGTGTAAATATTGTAAATCGTAAATGATGAGCATGTGTGTGTATACCTATGTATACTCTTTTTAAGATTTTGTCTGTTTATCAGTGTTATTTAGAGGTATATAGTTTTTGCTTATGATGTATATTATTTAAAAAGTTTTTGTAATATTATGTATAAAATACTTTGGATCATGGTAATATTTTATTTTTAGAATTTCCCTTTTTTTTTAAGTCACAGTGGGTGAGAAAATAAAAATAATTCTGCCTTTTTTTTCTGACTTCAGAACTAGCCAAATTTACTTTCATTGCAGCTTTTATCTGCTACTTATACTATGAGGAGATTTATTGTGATATATGAAATGAATATATTTTTTAAAAAATGTTTGTATCTTTTACAAGTATTAATTTTAGAGTTAATTTATAAATACTTTTGGCTGAATATTTATTTTCAATAGTTATGAGTAATTTTTTTCGTTTATTTGTAGCTTCAGAAAGAAATGATTCTACAGCATTAGATGTACCACTTTCAACTCAAGTGTCTCGGTTTAAAGTCACTCCTGTAGTTGAAAATCAACCTATTCAATCTCCTGTAATTTCAGAAATTGTAAATAATGTACCTATTACTACTCCCGCAGAGCTTAATGTTAAAAAACAAGGAAGATTTCATATAACAGTTGTAACTGATGAAGTTATCTCAAATGCTTTATCTTCCTTAAATGAAGATTTCACCAGAAAGATTAGTATCTGCAAAAGTAACACTAGTTTAGAACATATTCATTTACCTATTGGGAAACTACAGCGTTTCAACCAACAATCTGTTACTGGATACGCCTCCCAGAATATTTCTCTTCAGCATTCTTCTAGTATTCCAGCATTGATGTCTTCAGTTCCTCAGTTAAATGTGCCTCAGTCTCAAGCAGGTTCAAGCAATTTTACTCGAAGTATTTCTGATATTGCTGTTGCTGAAGAACATGCTACAAAATTAAATGCCCCAGATTCCATTATTTCTCAGAATGTTCATTCTGCTGTTATTCAACCAATCCATGATCAAACTAATAGTCAAGCTTTTGTTTCAGATATTAAAAGTACTGATTTGGATTCAAAATTATCTGGAGCTAATGGCCATTACATATCTAGTACTGTACAACCTGATAAAATAAAACAAGTTTCAAATGTAGAATATGGATCAAACTTACACAATACAGAAATAAGCATTGAGCAGCACAGTGCCGAAAAAGTTATAAATTCTATACCTTCTACTACCGGTAAAGAGTTTGAAAATAAGGAAGTGTCTGTGAAGGATAATTTATCTTATGGTAATCAGCCAGTCATAGGGTCCAGTCATGGTGTGATTCCTTCCTCTCAATTTATTGGGTTGCCACAAGCAGCTTTAAGTTCTAGTCTTTCAAGTGCAAGTAGTGATAACAAATTACCTTTAAATGGTTTTCAAGGTCCTGTAAATCCATTAGATGCTCAAAAGATGCATCAATGTTTACCTGTTTCGGGAAAAACAGGAAATATATCATATCCAGGGTTATCCTCGTCTCCAGTTATGAATCATGTTGTTCTCTCTGGTTCTGAACCATCAAATAAGGTTCCTGAAATGCCTCAATTTTCTGCTTCTTCACATCAGATGATTCAGATGCAACCAGCCTTTTTAAAAGATGCAAATGCTAATCCTTTATACTGTACTTACAACTCGGAAGATGGGAAACATCTCCATGTAAGATAATAGTTCTTTCCAATTTGTGTCCTTATATTTGCTTATAATTAACAAAATTATTCCTAGATAATTTCAATTTGGTTTGTTGTAAATTATTATGAAAATATTTTTTAAGAAATCAGTACAAATTAAAGGTTTTTAAAAAGATATTTTTAACAAATTATTTAGAAGTATATGAACTATTATTCTACTTAGTTATGTTTCATTTGCATTATAAAATAATTTTTATATGTTAATTTTTTTTTATTTTAAAGTGATGAATATTGTGTAATTGTGATATAAATTGAAGTTATTTTGTTTATTTTTATTTCGGCTACTCAATGTAATAGCTATCTTTTGTTAAAAAAAAGATCTATATTTGTTATTACTTTGTAATCTTTTTAAATTGGGATTTAAATGTATTAGTCTAGTATTTTTATATATTTTTAAAAGAGCTGCATTCATTGACTCACAAAAAGATTTCTTCTTAATTTTTCTGTAATAAACCTCAATAACATTGAAAACTACTATCTTGGTTAATCAAATTATATTTAAAATATGAAATGCCTTAAAATTTTGAAAAAATATTTTTGATTGTTTTTAAGAAATTACTAAATTTTTTTAACTTTTAAAAATATTTTTTTCACAGCCTGAAGAAAATAAAAATTTTGAAATGCTTGAATGTAATGATGAGTATCTGAAAGTAATTTTGGAAAGGTAATTATGTATTTAAAAATTGTCACAAAACAGAAATGTTGATTGTATTATTTGATATCACACATATGTTGTAAAATTTTTAAGGGTTTATTTAAAGAATCATAATTAATTTATAGTTAATCATTTGATTATGCTAATATAGATTTTTCTTTTATGAAATATTATTTTAAAAATTTTAATGTTATTCTCTGTATATCTTTCTAATCTGTATTAATGAATATATTGTACAAATCATTAATCGATATTTTTAAGAAGCATGAATTTTTTATCATTTAGAATACTAAAAATTTGAAAATACAACAGAAAAACACTTATATTTTCTGTTAAAGGGGCGGGGAGTCGAATATGTTTTATATTAATGTTACGCACTTTTGTTCTGTTAAGTAAAGTACTATAAAGAATATTAATAGTTCATCTGTACTATTAAGATATTCCACATATATACTCTTAGTATTAAATAAATGTATTTAAATTTTTAAATCTACCATTTCTTATGATTTTTTTCTTTACATTTGTGGAAAGCCTATACTTTTATATAATCATGAAATTTGATTGTTTCATTTACTTTCATCTATTTATTTAGTTAAGGTATGATAATGCATTGAATCTGGATAAAAATTATTTTAAATCATATCAAAATATGGTATTTCTTAATTCTTTTTAAATATATAGAGGAATAGAACCATATTACTATTTGATTATTAATCAAGACCACTTAGGGATTTAATAACCTTGCATTATCAATCATGTGTTTGCCCTGTTGTTGCTCTGAAGTGCTCTGTTGATTAACATTCATTCATTCATTTACTTCCACCATATAACTTTCAATAGCTAAACTTTCAAAATTAGGAAAAGATTTTTAAATTATTATTACATATAAAATCATGAATATTGCAAAGGTACTCTAGCATATAAATTTTAAGCAACAAATGCATTTTTCAATATACAACTATGAAATTGGGAAAATAAGTTTATGCTACCACATAATAGTGAAAAGGCAGCTCGGTAGAAAGTTGTATATGCAAATATATGAGCAGTTAAGTGATAACCAGTATAGTTATCCCTAGACTAAAAGAGACTGAAACTGGACATTGAGCATCATTGCTCAGCAGCTGCATACAACAATCAGAAGACGGGTATTACAGTTTACTGAGGTTGCCTATACCCATCATTTTAAATGCAGCATACCGTTAACAGCAACCCATCTGCTACATCTTTTACTGTGCTGTCTAGAACACAAAGACTGAACATCGCGTTTGTGGAGTCACGTTTTGTTTACTGATAAGTCATTTCAGTTGTATCCAACTAACATCAGGGAAAGAGGTAATTGGGGTGGCTCTGGAGTTCTTGTGTGGAAAGGTCCTATGTTGAATAAATGAATGGAGCTCCATATTTTCGAGAGTTGGTTACTAACCAGATATCATTACAATGATGAAAATTTCCTTCCACATGTACATCGGTCCCTAAAGAATATAGGTGCAGAATTTATTTTTTGGACAACTGTGCATGTCTACACAGGTCCTCTGCAGTAAAGGAGCCCCTAGAAAGTGAGAATATCTTCAGAATAGATTGGTCAGCATGCTGCCTTGAATTAATTCTCATCGAACTTATGCGGAAGCTTTAAGGAGACACTTTGCAGCAAGATCGCTTTCTCTTTAGAACATGAGAAAGCTGAAACAAATGCTTCTTAATGAGTGGCCACTCTTACCTCAGGAACAGACCACTCTTACCTCAGGAACAGACCACTCTTACCTCAGGAACAGAATGATAATTTGGTATTGAACATAAACAGATGGTGTGCTGCAAACAATGCAGTTAGGGGAGGTCATATTTCATACTAAGGGACTTCGATTTTTTGTTCTACCTCATAGGTTGATGATGTTTTTTATGAATGGCATTCAGTCAACAAGCCTTTTCTGCTCTGTTGCTTAACATGTGTGTATAATTCATTATTTGGCTACTAATGCTTTTAAGTGCTACACTGTTCCTCTGTAGTGTGAATTTCATGTCCCCCAAAATTAATTTTTTTCGGAATTATAGCAGAATCTGAAAAGTTGCGTAAGTTTTTCTAACTGTTGCCCAAAAGAACCAGTATATTGCTTAATATTGGCGTTATAAGTTATCATGTCCAAGATATCATCACTAAAGTATAAATTAAAAACAAATTTACTAAATTCGTGTGTTATTGAATGTATCACTTAAATTAAATCTAATGCATATAATTGTACTGTTAAATCTGTAGATACATTGCTCCTTTTTATGTTTAACGTTTTTTTTTTTTTTGTTACTGTTTGTTTTGCTTAAAAAAGAAGTCTTAAGCTATAGAAATCAAATTCTTCTGTCAATTAATATTTCTTTTTAAATCAGCATCTTAAAGAAAATTCATAAATGTGTAAGATCTCTTTTGAATAGTTATATTAAAAATTGATCATATATTTTAAATCTGTTTTTTTCCTTTGAAAAGTTCTTTGAAAATTTGCTTATTTATGAATTTGTAATTAATCTTTTTTTTTTAATTATTTTGTTTCATAGGCAAGAACAAGAAAGGCAAGAATTATCTAGGAGACATCAACAAGAGCTTCAGTCTTATAAAATGCATCATTTAAGGACACATTATGGAAGAAAATGTTGTTATCATAGCAGGAGCACACAAAGTGCTGTTGCTAGTAGTCAAACTGGAAACGAAATATTCTCCGGTTATGGCAGTTCTTTACATCATTCCAAAGACCAAATTGCTCCAGAATGTGCTGTAAGTCTGACTATCAATGAAAATATGCATATTAATAATACTGGGATGGCTAATAATGATATGGAACAAAAGGCTAATATGTGGTCAGGTGACATGCAACAGCAAATTAAAAAATCATCACCTGTAGATGAAATGCATCAAGCAGCTACTACTGTAAATACGCAAAGTGATTTTGGTGTTCAAGCTAATGTTGGTCAGCCTGATATTAAAGAAAATATTACTCATCTTCACTCCAAAGATGCAAATCAGCAGCTGATGAAGAGTGATATTTTAGAAATGTGTTCTGTACCAGTTGAACAACATAGCAGCGATTGCTCCGGTGCTGGTATCTCTGATCCATCACTGACTAAATTTACTATGCCTCAGTTACATGTTCATGGTATGCATACTAATGAAAACGTGGCAGCCTTAACTAAAAAGTCTGTGGGTCAGAGATCACTTGAAGTAGCTCCACATTCTTCTCCTCAAACTGTCCGCCGCATAATAAATGCTACATCTGCTATTAGTGTTAATCCTGCATTTCATCATGTATCTCCTCTTATTTCCACATCTGCATCAGTTTCGCAGCTTATACCTGAGAATGAAACATATAATGGGCATTCGCATGTAATAAATGTTTCTTTACCTTGCTCACAAAGCTCAGATGTCATTGTCAGTTCACCTTCCAAGCCCTTTTTCCCTCAGCCTGACAGTTAGATGTATATCATGTTCCATTTGTTAAGAAAAAAAAATCCCTTTTATTGTGATAACTTAATATATTTCCTTAAAAGATTCTGATTTAAATCAGGTAGTTCACAATTTTTTTTGTATATTTTATGTCCAGAAAACAATATATAGGTTTTGTCTTATAATTTTATTTTTTGTTCATGGGTTTTCTCTCTCTCTCTCTCTAGAGATTGCATTATTACCGTATATTTACATGATTTAATGGAGGAATTTCTGTGTTGAATAGTTTTAAATTTACAAGTAATTTATTTGTTCCGTATATTGACGTGATGCATTATTTAATTTGCTACAATAAAGGATTATAGTGAGATAAAATTAAAAATTTTTATTGGTTTTTGTTAATTTAATTAAATGTTGACTGGTTAACTTTAATATCTTTACTGAAAGCTTTTAATCTATATCTATATATTTATGTATGTATTTATATATATATATTCATATTTTATGCATACCGATGTTTTTTTATATTTGAGAAAATTAGTTGAAAGCTGTATTTAAAGAAATGACTCTTGGTTGAAATTCTTTCAATTTTATTGCAGTAGCAATTTTTTTTTAAATGTACTGTTTGCATCTTGTTAATGAAAGTCAGTTATACGTAAGAAAAAATTGAAATCTTCAAGATAAATTATAATTTTTTTTAATAGTTATTTCTGTTTACTTTTCCAGCTGTAAAATTTAAAATAACAGTTCCCCTTTAACTATTTTGTATTATAAGTTTTTTCATGTAGATATCAACTAAGACTCCAAAAACATTGTTGCTCAATTATAAAACATATGAAAACTATGTAAAATATAAACAAATTATTAAATTTAAAATTTAAAGATATGTTATTGCTGTACTTTGAATATTCCCTTCACAAAGGTATGGTTATTTAAATTTCTAACAGGCTGTGTAAGAATGAACTTATGGAAAGTATTAAGACTATGATTATATAACTCGAATAATTTTTATTGAAAGAAAAGGTTGAAAATTTTTACAAAGATAATTTTTTGAAAGCAATGCTCTATATTCCTTTTATGAAAAAGGGCTCCTGGAAATTCTTTCTCCATTTTTTTTATAAGCTATGTATGTGCGTGTAAATTTGGTAGCATTGTGTTTCTTTTATTTTTTTCAATATTAATGTGGATAAAGTCTGAAAAATTATTCTAAAAAAGTGATAAAGAATACTTCGAAAAATAAAATAATAGGAAAATGTACTGTATGGTAAGCAATAATAAATCTTATTTATGAGCAAGAATTCTTAATAATTTATTTTACAATAATATAAGCAATGATCTCATTTATAATAAACAATATTTTCTAAATAATAATTTATCTTACGGTCTAATAAGATATATAGTTAAATCCTATTTTAGTCATATGCATTAAGAAACACTACAAATTTAATATATATTTTTTTAAAATTGAATAATGTATTAATACTGAATGTACAGTTGTTCTCCATTTTATGTTTTTAAAACAATGTTTTTTTGTAGAGAAATATAAAACTATCGTCTTTTGTGAGACACTTGCCTAAGAATATTTTTGCTAGAAGAGAAATGATTTGAAATTATAGATACTTAATTATTAATATATATATATATTTGAAAGTGCTTGGTTACAGAAAGAACATTTTCCCTAACTCCCCCATTTTGTTGTCTTTAAACACTTAACTTTTTTCTTGTGGTTTTGTGTCTAAATTTTTAAAAAAGACTTACACACTTTTATTTTAATTCCATGAATAGTTTTCACAGAAATTTTTTCCCTGTATACTTTTAGGTAGCTAAGCATTAGTGAATTTAAAAACTGGTGTATTTTAAAAATAAATATTTCTATGAAAAGATGGGTATTCTTTTTATTATATTATAGAAATAAGTGAATTTAAAATGTGATACTTGGAAAAAGGTAGTCCATTTTTGAAAGAAAAATAAGCCCTCTTTACATTTCTTCTTTCTATTTTGTTACTCAATGTTATTGAAAAATTTTGGTTTTATTTCATAATTTCCTGAATTTTAATATATTAAGACTCAACATTTTGTTTTATAGACCATTCTGGGTCTTCTATTAAGATACAATTTTTATTGAAATATTTATTATTAAGGTCTGTATCAAACATAAAGAGTAAGATTTATTTTACAATTTAATTCATTTTTGTGATGTATATATTTATACATCTTTTGTGAATGATAAGAATTTCAAACGAGATAGCTTTTATAGCCCAATTTTCTATATATTATCTACAAAATGTATATTGATTTTTTTCACTTATTTCTATATTAAAGTGACTTAATTCTTAAAACTTTAAGACAAAACCGAACTATGATTATTTTGTGTCTTGTATAGCTGTATTGTTTTTTGAGACTCTTTACTGTATTTATTATGAATGCTTTTTGAGCTTTATTTTAGCAAGATTTGTGAGCTTTTTTCTTCAAATATCAGTGTACAATACCTACACAACATATTTTGTGTATTTGTTTGTAGCACATGTTTTTGCTTCGATGTTATATATGTTGATGAGTTATGGTGTCATATGGTGGCACATCTTATTAAAACTGCCTGACTAGTCTGTAAATGTAGTTTTATTTATGACTTCTTTGAAAATTTATTGTAAAAATTATTGTTTTGAAAATGGATGACTGCATAATGGCAAGTATTTTACTAGACTTATATGAAAAGATTGAAATGTTAAATTTAATCACTTGTCTTCCTATATTTTATGAAATGCTTGATAACTTGCTACATCTCTTAACTTCAATTACTGTTTTTTGTGACTGTGAGAATATGTATTACATAAATTTATTGCATATATATATATATATATAAATTATAAGTTTAAAATGCTTTTATCCTATTTATATTTATTTGTTTTTAGATCTTTTTTGTGCATTGACAGATTATAAAATATGTCTCAAAAGTTTGAATAGTTAATGTTATATTTTGATTTTTTTTTGTTGCTGTATTAGAATATTGTAGTCCTTTTAGTAATTCAGCTAAATATTGCCCCAAAATTAAGCTTTTTTCATCACTAGGATTTGAAAGGAATTTTCATTATCAAGCTTAAAACTGAGAATTATATAGAAATATAATGCTTGCATTTTCTGAAAAAATTGCTTAAGTATTTTTTAACTAAATTACATATCTTAATTTTTAGAAAAACATCGTCTTTATTTTTCTAAAAAATCTCAATGACAACTTAAAAATGTTGTGTACTTGCACCTTCAGAAGCATATTCATACATAAACCTAATATTTTTTTATTCAAATGTACTTGTCAAGGTAAATGTAACTTCTTTAGAAAGAAAAAACATATTTTCAATATTCAGAAAATTAATTTTACTTTTTCATTTTTCTTGTAAATATAATGAACTGAGGTTTTTGAAACATACGTTTGCATTTTAATTCCAAAATTTATCAACGTTATATATTGTTTGACCTCGTAAAAACTTTCCTTCTTTTGAATAGAATAGTATTTTTTTTACTCTTTCGCACAACATCAGTTCTATTAGCACTTGATAAACAATGAGCTTTGTGCAGTTTCTTGTTATAGAGTGTTTTTTCACTCCCCTCCCTCCCTGTTTTATAAACTAATAGTTATTCTTAAAGTTTGTTAAATATATTTTTTAAAAAAATATAAATGTTGATAAAACTAGTAAGAAATGATCCGAGGAAAATAGTTGTAAACTTTCTAAAGTTCTAAATGAGTTGACTATAAACGCATTTAGGAATTATATTTTTTTATTTAAATTAATTTTTATCTAATTGTTATAAGCATGACAACATGAACAAAATAGTCGCAATTAGATTAGTGTTGTGGATTTTAAAATGTCTGATTTTTGCACCATTAAATTTATCTGTATGGAGAAAGAAAAAGATAATTTTATTCTGGAAAGATTTAAGGAGCATCTCTCTGTTTTAAGAATTAATTTTGTTTTTAGTTAATTATTTAGTATTTTATTGGGCATTATCTAATTTTGTTTCAGCTTCCACTTTATATATGAAGAATGACTATATTAGAGCTGTAAGAATTTATATTACATAATCACTTCTTTGCTACTTTTTATGTATTTCTCTATTTATTATTTTAATTAATATATGTTATTCAGATTTTGCAGTTTTTATTAATATTTACTGTATTTTGTCTTAAGACAAACTATTAACCTTACTCATCAACACTGTTCAAAGATTTTGATTTTTACTTCTAGTTTATTTTCGTCAGGTTGCATATGAAGACTTATGTTAAAATTTCTTTTATTTGATATTTTCTGTCTTTACATTAGAATACTTGGTTTTTGAAGAATTTTTCTAAAATTCTCTTTGAATCTACCACTAAACTTTCATTCCTTATGTTAAACTTTGAAAATCTTCAGACAAATTAAAAACATTGATCTTGAAAACCATATGTTGTTTGTTGCTCTGTTAGTTTTCCTTACAACTGACATTTTATTCAAATATAGTTATCCAGTTTTTTACAATCTCAAGCCAATATATTGGTTTTATAGGGAAAAAAAAAAGACCTTTAAAATGACTGAAAATGTGATACATTGCATTTATATTTTTTCATGAAATTTATAAATGGAATGTTTTATATTTATTTTGTTAGGATCAATGTTATTATAATAATTTGTGAGCATGTAGTTAATTAAACCCATGCAAAAAAGGATTGGAACCTCCAGAATAATTCTTCATCCTTTACAAAGAAATTAGAATTGAATAATTTTATTGAAAGTTGAACATAATGCATTTCTAACACTCAATGAAATTTTCTATTAATTTTTTTTCTCATCCTAAAATTGAAACCAGTGATAAAAAAAAATGATTCATTTAAAATAAAACCACTAAGCCTTGAGACTTTTACAATTTGTATAAGTATTAAAATTTTTTAAAATAAAGAAACAAATTGTGTTCAAATTGTTCAATATATGAACAAATTGAATAGTTAGAATAACCTAAACTGAACTCTATTTTTGTGTTTATAAGAAATTAGAGAAGGATTGTATTAATATTTTTATAATCAAAGTCTTCTTCCTGTTTTTCTGAACATAATTTAAACTTGTTCATATATGTAGAAAATTACAGTTAAAATGTGATGATTTATAAAATCTAAATAAACACACACAAATATGAACTAGAAAAGATATGGGGTAGTAAATGAAACAAAAAGTTTCAAAATTTAAATTAAGAGAATCTTTTTCCCTAGCAGATTTTTTTCTGTTTAGATATTCAAATATTAATCTACTTCGCATATAAGTACTAATTAGATATGAGTATCAAGTCAGTAAATGATTTAGCTCTCTTTAGAAGTGCTTCAGTTTGAATAGAAATTACCGAGACTTACATTTCATGACTAATTTTGTTCAAATCTCAGTTTGGAAAAACAGAAAGGATTCCTTCTGCCTTCATTTTTACTTTATCGCTGTTTTACTAATTTTGATAAGAATTAAGTTTTTTTTTAAAAAATTCTGATGCGCTACGTTTTAGACCATAGGTTCTCAACCTTTTTTGAAATGGTGCCCCCTCTTCTAGTGAATATTTCGATACTACTCCCCTCCCACTTCAGAGAAATAAGAGTGCACATAATACATGGCAAAAACAAGAATTAAATTTTAAACAATATTCTATAACTAATAGAATATATTTTTTTAGTTTAGTCTTTTTTTAGTTTAGTCTTTCTTTTTCTAAGGCCCACAATTTTTTTACTTGCAAATCTGAAATAACTATTTCCAAAAATATATTTAAATGTGCAATATTATATATTTTAGTTGTAGATAGGATATTGTTGGAATTAAAACGTTACTGAATTTCTTCTTTATGTAAAAGAGAGGAATAAAAGTTTTAGCTTACCTGTTATAAGGACCGGCAGGGGTTTTGATGATACGAAGTAATCTATAATAAACTATTGCTTTCTAAATAAATTGACAGTTTCAGCCTTTAAAGAATCGTACAATAATCACTGGTGAACATTTTTAATTATATTTCTTGGATAATATATTAAATGAAATGCAGACAAAATATTTCTTTCCTTCTGCTCCCAGACTGCTTGAAAAGTATTTTTTTTTTTAACATTTAAAGACATCATATTTTTAACTAAACTAATGAGAAAGTTGAATTTGATGCATTTTAAGGAATTTGTTAATATCAAGCTCGATTTTACTTAAAAACAATCGTAAGTAACAATCATAACTGATTTATCTTTTTGGTTACCAATGTTGCTACAGTACTAAATCCACATTCTACTGAATATGAAGATGGGAATGCTATCAGAAATGTTGAACAATCAACCATAATCCTGGGTACAGTTGCGAAATCAACTTCTGTAGCCATCCTTGAATTTAATTTTTAATTCCTCATTTATTGTCAGTTCTATTGGTTCTTCTAACTGGGATGAACCTACCTTATGTTAATTGTATGTATTTAAATTTTAAATACATAAATCAACATAAGGTAACCCGTATTAATGTTTACTTTTGTTAGTACATAATCAGCGTGTTTTTTAGTCTTCTTTAGACTATATTTAGTTAATCTGCCCATACCCCTCCATACAGTCTCAACACCCCCTAATTTACTCTGGGTCTTTTACTGAGGTCGCGGTAGCCTAGTGGTCAAGGTATTGGATCGTGGCTGGCTTGTCACAAGTTTGAGCCCAGTACCACTAATGACCCACCGTGTAGGGGAGCGATGCACGTTAAATCTGTCGAGAGCTCAAACGTCATCCCATGGGTGGGGGTGGGTTGGTGAGGGGGGGGGGGGGGGGTCAGCTTAGGTGTCATCATCGTCACTTGACCATGGTTCAAAATTACGAAATCCGTCGCCAAAACCCCTCATGTAGCTGAACAGTGTGATGTTAATATTCACTCACTCACTCAATGGGTTTTTTTACTCCCCCCCCCCATCCCGAAAGCCTCAAATCCCCACAAGGGCTTTATCACCCACGTTGCGAACCTATGTTCTAGACCAGAGGTTCCCAAACTTTTTTGTTTCATAGACCCCTTGCCGTGTTTTTCGGTTTTGTGTAGACCCCCACTTACCTAATATTAAACTTTTGAAAATTTATCAACACAGCTGGTATAGCACTACTTACTTTAAAAGTTTTATGTTTCTAACTGTAGTTCAGTAGAGTGTTTAAGACTTAAGAAACACATGTGAATTAGTTAAATTAAAACAATATATAAAATAATTGTTACATAAAATAACTGAACAACAAATGAATGTTTTTAATAGGTGGGATGAATCTGTTGCTTCAATAACAAATTTTCAATATTTGGCTTTAATCTTTTCAGGTTTAACCCTTAACCTCCTCGGATAGTAGTATCCAATCTTTCTTTTATTTTCTTTCTGTTTTTATTTTGGAGATTGGCAATAACGCTGAAACTCCTCCTCTCTAGGAAAAGCAATTAAAAACTTTCTTTAGATGTTCCATAATTCGGGATAAATAACAGGTATGTGTCTTTTTAAAGCCACAATTGCTGTGACATTCGTTTCCAAACTTTACTTTAAGATCTTGTTGTTGTTGCTCATCTCCATGTCTAGCCAATCTAGACCAAGTCCATGATCTCATTTACTCTCAAAAAGTCCAACACCATTAGAGGGTCTTCATAAAGATCTTATTTTGAAAGCCCAAGGCAGTCAAGAATGTGTGTTTTGGAGATGCCTGGCAGGCAGAACTCCGAACACAAGTTGGAAAAACTTGAATTTCAGAGAGTGAAGAAGTCATAGATGGAGAAAAAAGTGCAGTTTCTGTGATCAACAAAGACCGGAGTACCAAGAGACTAAGATCTTTGTTAGGGCTATTAAAATCAGTTCCTTTTGTAATCAGACATTTGTTGCTTCCCCCTTTTTTTTCTTAATGTGACAACATGAATTCATTACCAACTAGGATATTACCATAGTCAAAGCATTCTCAAACCTAATTTCAAAACCTGAATAAAAGGCATTTAAATGTTAAACACAGGTTAAAACGTCATTTTTCTGGGAGATTGTGACAAATTCAGAAACTGTTAAAATTTATGACACCCAGTTTTATACTCCTTTAGCTTGATTCTGGCACAAGAAACACTTAAATGATGGTCTTTTTTTAATAAAATGTATGCTGTCGCCTTGTAATTGCGAATTAATCCCAGTAAATTAAGTAAATAAAAGCTGTTAAATAGGTAAAACTGGTTTACATTTGATTAAATTTTCTTTTAAAATTAGAGTCACAATCTGGTTAAGGCTATCATAGACCCCCCATTTACACCCCATGGACCCCCAAATTATTTTTTTGCTGGCGTGGACCCCTTGCAGGTTGTCATAGAGCCCTGGGGGCATATAGAACACTTTGGGAATCACTGTTCTAGACTATATCGTACAATTGTTTATCGTTAATAAAAAACTTATTCTACATAATTTTCTTTCATAAAATAAAAATATTTTATAAACAGGTAAATCATAATTCATAGAAATTATTCATAGCTGTTGCTCTTTTACAGCATTTCTTCTTATATTCGTTTCATGTTTTTTAAATTATTCAATTTTTATTATGTCATTATTTTTATGTTTGAGAATTTTAAAATTACGTCCGGTTGGATGAAATGGAAGTGTGGTCTTTGGAGATAAATATTAATCAATAATTAAATAATTAAGTATTTACTCTATATGCCTTTAAAATTTTAGAATAATATAAAGACTTTTAATTAAGTCGAAACTGTTTATCATTTAGAGGAATTTTTAAATTCATTAATAATATCTGTATATCGATTATTTATGGCTAAAATGATCTACATATTACATTTTCAAAACTAAAAATGTGTAATGAGACATTTCCATTAGTAAATGAATTTTTTCAATGAATAGATATACTGAAGCTTTTAAAATGATTTTTATATTTAAAAAAATAAATATGTGCATCTATTGTACTAAAAAAAGCAGCTTAAAAATATGCCCAAGAAAAAGGAGGATTTTCTAGTAATATTCAAGTGGTAATTGCAATAATTGTAAATGTATTTGCAATAATTGTAAATGTATACATTTTTTGAAGCATTTTAATGGAATATAAAGTTTTAGTTCTTAAAACTTCTCCTGCCTGCATGATTTGTACATATTTTGTGATATGTTTATTATTTAATATTATTTATGACATTGCAATATTGTAGTATGGATATATTATATTGAATATATTACAGAACACAAATTTTCTTTAAGGTATTACATATGCTTTTAAAAAATTGCCTTAGAGTGCCTATTCATAGTTGTTCAAAAAAGTTGTATTATATTATGGAAAAAGTAAAATTTATTTACTTTTGGTATAATTGTATTATTTATGTAATTTTAAAAAAATTTATTACTTTGTCAAGTTTTTGTTTTGATTGGATCTTTATGGGATTAATTCATTAATTATCAAATTATGTAAGTGCTCCATGTTGTTATATAATATAGATGATAAATATTTTCTTGAACTTGGATGTACATATAAACAACTGACAAAATCCCACTGAATTTGTTCATTGTGAATTATTTTTGTTTTTCAAGATATCACTTAATGAATATGTGTGTGAATAGTATTTGTTTAAACTTTTATATATATATTTCTATTAAAAATATATACATATATATATATATTATTGCAATATCTGATTGTTTTTGAAATTTATTTTTTCCAAAACTGTTTTCAAGTTTTTAGTTTATTGTTGAAGAACTTATGTAGTCTTGTCTGGGAGCCTGTTTTAACAGTTTATTTAAAATGCATTTATAAAAGTCATGGAAGCAGTGTATATTATGTCAATCCTTTCAAAATTAAAATGCTAAATATATCTTCCTTTTTTTTTTTAAATACAAATGTATGCATTTTTGTGAAGAAAATAAGTTATGCTTTATGTATAGTGTATTCACAGTCATCAATTTAAAAAAAATCGCGTATAATTAGCTTTCCGTAAATAGTTTATTACACTATCATACGTTTGCAAAATGCTATGTAAAGCTACAGAACGGAAACCAACTGGTACTGTGATAGTTTATTTGTGCTAACTTGTAAAGGTTCTCTTACAAGCTGTTGTGAAAATGCTGGCAAACATGAAAGTTTTTGACTTTGTGTATATATTTGCACATTGTATATTGTGTGTGTGTGTGTGCGTGTGAAAATTTTGAAGTGAATGTGAAAATATTTTCTTTCAATGTTGGGTTTTGCTCAATAAAATTTGATTTGCTGTACTTGTTTTTAGGGTTTTTTTTAAAGGAAACGTGCAATTTCTTTAAATGACCGTTGAATCAGTGTTTCTCAAACTGTGTTGCGTGCCTCCCCCTTAGGGGTCTTGATAACTCTACGAGGGGGGGGGTGATCATATTGAAAAATCTAAAACAGAACATTATTTAAAAAAATTACTAATTTACTGAAAGTAAACAAATTACATTCTGACATAATGAAAAATAAAATACACATTTACACTGATATAATACATATAAATGTATCAATACTACACAATGTATTTGATAATTAATTTAACAATACTAAGTTAAGGACAAGTTTAATAATTCCCAGTGACCCTATGGTCTTGTCATGTATAAAATTATATACATAAATTAACAATTATCTTAATAATTTGTTTGGTTTATAATTAGCCCCTAAACTGCCGATTAAAAGTTACGCAATTCGCTCCCAGTGCCACCGGACACACTGTCAAGACCCTTTTATTGCATTCCATAGCCTTCAAAATAATTTTATGGATAGCAGCGCACAGAAAAGATCGTATTTCGGAAAGACGTATATATACGTCCGGGGAAAATAACGCTTTGGCTGAGTGAGACGTTTATATAAAGGTTTAAGTCGTATTCTAGCTTTAGCATCAAAGCATGGTATAACGAGATTCAATACATTATTATTGTATGGAGGGGGGGGGCGATGAAAATTATGATTAAATATTGGGGCGCAAATATTGAAAGTTTGAGAAGCACCGCATTAATTAAAAAAACAGCAGTAAAACGTAAAGGGCATTGGATATTGAAAACTTTATAACTTGTAGAATTTTTTTAATTGCAAATTAAATTTTATTAAATAAACTTATAAAAAGTGTTAAAAATTTTCCTTAAAAGCAAAATATAGAAACTTACGTAACTTACAGTTAAAGAATTAAAAAAAAAATTGAATTTAATTAGATAAACTACAAATTGATTTTTTTAAAACTGACTATTCAAAGCCACTTATAGCTCGATATAACAACCACAAGGACACCAAAATTGGTAGGAAGACTAATGATGAAATGGGAAGTAAGATTCCTTGAGAAAAAAACTTAAGTTCCAGAAATTGCCGATAGAGGTATTTATGGCGCTGTTGCAGCTTACCAAATCAAGAATCAGCATAAAATACGGGTATGAGAGCTAAATCCAAATTTCAAGTTCCCCATCATAGACTTGTCATGATATGGGATTGAGGACTGTTTTACAGTCCAGATGCCCAAAGCACAACGCCCATAAATCCAAATTTACGCTTTCCAATGCAACAACCGTCCCAGTAATTTGAGCAATAAGAACATGTAGACCAGGGGTGTCAAATTCGAGGGTGGCATGCGGCCCACAGCGAACATTTTTGCAGCCCGGCCAATACATCCCCACACAATAATATATAATGCTATTTTTTTAAAAAATTCTCCCGAAATTGGAATGATAATGGCAGAAAAGAGATGTCAAGCGTCAGGATATAATCATTTAATTTTTTTATTCTTTTATGTATGTTAATTATAATGTATTATTCGAAATAAACCTGCGTTTCTATAAATATTGATTTTTTTGCGGCCCGTCTAGAGTTAAACCTTGTTTGTGTGGCTCGGTTGAGCTTTTGAGTTCGACATCCCTGGTGTAGACGGTTTTAAAGAATAATCTCAGTTTATATACCCGTTCTGCCTTCACGAAGAGAGGTGTTTCTCGAGCTTTTCGGCACCGGAAATTCAGTTTTTCTCCTTGCCGCAGCCTTCGCTTCCCTCTTCGGCGTTTCATCAACCGGCGAGTAGGCTTGTTCTCCTTTAGCAAGCATTTTGGTATTTTTTTTCTCTCCTTTTGATTCGCTTATGCACATGTACACATAACTATCATGTTCAATTTACGCTTTAAGGGGGTCACTTCACGCAGCATTTTCCCTATCTCCGTAATGTTAAAAATGACCAATTTTAAGGAACATTTTTAAAAAATTGGCAGGTTGTACAGTCATGAAATTTTTTGTGTGCATTCATTGTATTGTTTTTATTAATTTAATGGGAGCATTTTTCAAAATTTTGATTAGTTTTTTTTAAAAAAAATTCATATGTGGAGTAACACGTCAAAATTTTTAAAACGGTGAAAATTCTTGTACATTTTAATCCATAAATATTTTTTGAATAAAATTTTTGACAAAATCTCTCATTAAAATATTTATTTGTACAGTGTTAACACATGTGCAAGGTTTCAAGGCTATAAAATAAGTAGTTTTTTCAAAAATGTTCCTTTTGTGTTGAAATTTACAGTTTTGAGAAATAGAGATTTAAAGTAAAAACTTACTATTAACTAATGCATACCAGAACTATAACTTGAATTGCTGGTGTCGTCTGCAAGATTATCTTCTTGTCTACATTTTAATTGTTTGTTTTTAATTCTAGCTTCTTTGGTTCATTGTAAAACTGCTTATTCTGCTTTCTTAATGCATGCATGATCTACATCTTGCAACGCTCGACATTTGTAAAATCCAGGAGTTAAATGTTTAACACATCTAAAACTTTTAATTTAGTACTAAAACCTTGATTCTATAAAGACATTGCCTCATGTACTCCAGTTTTTAAAGTTCACATATACAGTTTTTGGAATTATAGACCAAATACTATTTACGCTTTCACTAAAATTTTGAGTTTTATCAAACAAGCATCTAGATAAAAGTTCAAGACAAGAGACCTCTAAATACTTTTTTATGCAATTCCTAATTGCAATAGGTAAGTTGTGTTTATGCTTATATGTGTAATCTTTCAGAATGGACATATTATATCTACACCACAAGTCACCTCCCATGGGGCGTAAACTGTGTCGTAGATTCAAATCAAGGGAGATTTTATCAAAAATATAGCCTTAATAGCTTGCCTTATGGCTGACAAGTTAACTGAGTTGTTTTGAATAGCCAAAATGTAGTATCTTTGCAATTTATTTATTTCTGCATCTGTCAATCTATTAAGCCATGCTAGAGATTTTTTGTCCTCGAGCTCTTTGCCTTTTAATTTTAATACCCTGAGTTGTGTCCCCAACCTTTTCTCAACATGACTAACACATTCTAATTTTTAAATGTTGACATCTCTTTAAAGTTTAGATTCTAAAACTGCTTTGCATGCTTTAGAGTTCCCATATAGTTCAAGTATTGTGTATATCGTAAATTGTGCAATGCCTTTGAGCGATGGAAGATACAAAGTGCACCTTCAACTTCCATTCCCGTATTATTTCCAACGTCATTTTCTGAACACTCATTGCAATGTACATTGTCGTTAAAATTACATGAGCATTTCTTCGATAATATTTTAGCACCAACAGTTTTCACAGTGTCCCCACTAACTGCCGTAACAATACCATTTACAGAAGTATGGCCCTCCTCGTAAGAACCTCCTCGAGGGTCCACTCAATTCTTCTTCCTAAATAATCGGTGTCTGACTATCTGCTTTTTAATAGGGTAATCTCTCCAGATTTCTTTAACAAAACTAATTCTACCATTGCCGTGTCTTTTAATTTTAAAAACTCTTCAGTTCTTCTTATCAATATCTACTTCCCCCTCGTGATGATTTCAATGGTCTGATTGATGAACTTTTAATTTACAACTGTATAAAACAAACATTGCGAGATCCCCAATCTGGGGTTACAATTATACTGATGCTCGGGGGGGGGGGCTTTTTTATTTATTTTATCTTACAAAACAATCTTCATACTGTAATATTCCAGAGTTGGGCCCCACTTTTGAGGCTCATTCCGGTACAGGAAATCCCGATATATTACCCTTATCTCTAATAACATCTATTTAATAAATAAATGGGAGGTTCTGAGCCAGGAATCTCTCTTAGTGACCACCGGTTTATTGGTGTGCGGCTCCGTGGCGATTTATCAGTTTCAGACTTTTATCTTAAAACCAAATATGGGTCTCAAAAGTTTCTTAACCTTTTTAAAATTCATTATGACGAAATGAACACTAGGGCAGATTTTCTATCTGCAATGTTGATCAGCTGGAGGAATTCATTGGTGTTTTTATGCATCACGTGAGGTCGTCTGCTTTTAAATCATTTCGTAAGCGCGGCGGATCCTTCCTGCTCGAACATTTTCCTGGTGGAATTCTAACTTAAAAATCAATAGGAAAAAAACTAACTCATTTAAAAGAAAATTGCAGTATTTAATTAAAAATAATTTTTCTAACAGTGAGATAGAGTCCTTTAAAATTTTATATAAAATGCAAAAATGTTACTATAAAAAATTGATTATTCAAACTAAACGAGAAGCCTGGGAGAATTATTGCCAGTTTAATACTGATAGATATGGTTTAAGTTTTAAAGTCGCGCTTTTGGTAAGGATATTAATTCCAATGCTATAGAGATTTCTCTCCCAGACTCTCCTAATGCAACTCCAAAACAGAAAATTGAAAAAATTTTATGCACTCTTTTCCCCTCTTCTTCCCCATTTGACATTGATTTTGATAATTGTTTACCACCTGAAGATATCATCCCTGAGGAGGTGGAGATTGTTTTTCGGAATTTAAAGCCCGCCAAGGCCCCTGGGATCGATTATATAGATTATAATATTTGGAAAATAATGTATTCTAGCTATCCGTATGTAATTATAAAAATTATTAATCTTTGTATTAAATTTTCTTATTACACTAATGTCTTAAAAAATTCCAAATTAAAGCTTTTATTAAAACCTGGTAAAAATCCAACCTCATTCAGTTCGTATCGGCCGATTTGTTTGTTGCCTACTCTTGGGAAAATTATTGAATGTGTTTTTGCTATAAGGCTTTACACGTGGTTAACTAACCATAACGTTATTCACAAAAATCAATTTGGCTTTAGAGAGAACCGCAGTTGCAAGGACGCCATTAACAATTTAATTACTTATATTAAAACTAACGGGGTTTCTGGTCACACATCCTTAGTCCTTATTGAAATTAAAAGTGCGTTTGGCAATATAAATTGGCCGATATTATTTCAAATATCCCGCTTTATTTTCAAAAATTTATTTATTCCTACCTGGTTAATCGGTTTTTAGTTTTTTGTAATCCTAATTTTTCGGTTAAACATCCAATTAATCAAGACTGTCCTCAGGGTTCAGTTCTTGCCCCTATCTTGTGGAACATTTACTTCAATCCAGTCTTAGGCCTTAACTTGGATAAATTTTTAATTCTGGCTTTTGCCGACGACCTTGCTGTTGTGACCATGGGTGGGGCCCGAAGGACTTTGGAAATCGAAACCAACTCAATTCTTGATCAAATCTCTAATAAGCTCAAAAATCTTAAACTTGTTATCTCTCCTGAAAAAGCTTTCTCAGTCGCATTCAGGTGTACAGCCCGTGGTGGTACTGTGTTTCGCAGGAAACCTATATTTACAATCAATAATGTTTCTATTAAAGTAGTCGACTCTATTAAATATCTTGGGCTTATATTATTGACAACCGGCTCTCTTGGTTCCCTCATATTAATTTTTTGAAAGAGAGAATTTATAAACTGTCTCTTCAGTTTAATAGAATCTTGTTTTCCAAGTCTAACTTTAAAAATTTTAAATTGTGGTACTTGACTGGGATTGAACCCATCATTATCTATGGTGCGAGGATTTGGGGTGGCTCACTCACATCTCATCATATACAAAAACTAAACTCTATTCACTAAGAATTTATCTTTTAAAAATCACGAAGGGCTATAGGACCTCACACCCACCAACGCATTACAAATAATATCTGGTACTCCTCCAATTCACCCCTTTCTGTTAAAAAAGCTTTTCTTAAATACCAAATCTGGAAACTTCGAAACCCTGAATTTAATAATTTTATTGATTGTCATGCCATTGAAAATTTTATTCCTCTTCACTCTGTGAAAGCTCGTAATAGAATAATTTTTTTAAATCAATTGCAGGGGCCTAATGAGTGGGAGATGTACACCGACGGATCAAAAATTGGGACTGAGACCTGGTTCGCGGTATGCATTTTTTATCGGGGGTCCCTTTATGGGACCTATTCTTTTAAATTAAAGCCCTACAATACTGTTTTCCAATCGGATGTATCTGCGATTGGATTCTCCGTATGGGCTGTTGCTAAAAATGTTAAAATTAATATTTATACCGATTGTTTATCATCCATTTTTTCCCCTTAAAAGTCCTAACAATAAATCTGCCTATCTTAATTTAATAAAGAATAAACTCTATGTACTGCAACTTTTATAATATTTTCTGGGTTAAGGGGCTCATAATAACAATTTTTTTAATGACATTGCAGATCATTTTGCTAAAGTCGCTACCGCTAATGGTGTTGAGGTGAGTGTGTCCCCGCCCCTCGCTCTTATGTCATCAAAATAAATTAATTGAGGACTAGGAGAGTGGATGGTCAAATTCTAATACTGGCTTAAGAGTCAAATCCTTTTTTCCCAAGCCCAGTTTTGATATCAATCCTCATTCCAGTTACGTTACCCAATTCTTAACAAACCATGGCCCATTTGTTTCTTATTTGTATCGCTTCAAATTAAAAACTACTCCCAATTGTCTTAGTGGTTCTGTTGTGGACGCTGACTATTATGTGTTTGCATGTCCTCTGATTAAGGATTTCCATTTGGTCTCTCCATCTCAAAATGCTAAAAAAGCCTGGCTCCAATCTATCGTTTGAAATCTTTCCATCCACTTTAAACTAAAATCATGTATTAAAATTGCCTATTCAATCCGGGATCAAATTCCTTAGGTGGGAATGGATTTTTTTTTCCATCTCAATCTTTAAACTTTATTTTTTTTCTCACATAAAATATTTCTTATGTTATTTTTATTATATTTGCTTTGTATATTTGCATTACGTTTATGCAAATGTTGGTATATAGCGCAGTTTCATTTAAATTTGTATTTTGTCATTATACTGTCTACTAATGTTTGTAAAATGTAAACTTTGATTTTTTTTTTCAATAAAGTCTGGATGTGGGAGTGGTTGTTTCTCGAGGGATCGGTCTGTAGCTCTAAACCCTTCTCGGGTTAGCTCGGTTCCTTTGGGCATTCTCTCTCTCTCAGTTTATATAAGTGAGCCAGCTTACGTGAATATGCAACTTACACATAATCAGATCACGCTTTATTTGAAAAGCTGTATTATTTTAATAACCCACTGCTCCTGGTAAGCTTAAACCCCTACAAAAGCTACGTAAAGGGGCGTTGTGCATTGAAAGGAATGATTAAGAAGTTCGAAGGAACAGGGTCACGACAATTCGTTGAGGCAGGGGACGTAAGCCTATGTCAGTAGAGGTGATAACAGATGTTGCAAATGATATCGTCGACTATTGTTCATGCACTGCACATATCACGGACAGTGAAATGTTCTCTCCTTGTGACATGTTG
>BMAV01023254.1:12685-31079 GCA_019973955.1 Trichonephila inaurata madagascariensis | reverse complement strand
ACAGTGAAATGTTCTCTCCTTGTGACATGTTGCGTACGTCCGTAGCAGGGCCGGTTCTAGTAGTTTTGCCGCCCCGGAAGAAAATGGAAAATGCCGCCCCTGTTCCTAAAGCAAAATATTAACACACACACACACACTTCTAATGTCTCCTAAGAAATACAAAATAATTCGAAATCAGGCACACATAATTACACGTTATGATTCACTGGCGTAACTAATACTGAGTGAACCCTGTATCCAAATTCCTTGAGGAATTTTTTTTTAGGGCGGGATCTTTACATATTACAGTGCTTTGCTTACGCATTTCGGGGCCCTGTATCATTGATACGGCGATAGCTACGCTTTTGTTATGATTTCAAACGAGTAAAATGTAAGAAAAGAAATAGCTTGTTTCTACAAGTCAATTTCTTCGAAAAAGAGTCTACTAATGGTGAGGATCGCAAACGCTTTTATTTTAACTTATAGTAACTACACTCGAGACTAAAATAAAACATCTCTTGTTGTTCTCTATCTCCTAATAGCTCTTATGTCCGTTGTGATGTCCGTCCGTGTAAAGGAATGTCCGTTCTCCTGGATGGGGAGAAAATTACAAGTGAAAGTTGTGTAAACATATCAACTTTCATTATTTAACATATACTCCCGCCACGAACCCTTCACGTTTCAATGTAAAAGAAAACTGACATTAAACATATAGAGTGCAAAATAAGAAAATAAGATACGTTAAATTTAATACCAAATTCACATCCAATAATATTTTAGAAAATGCATCACAGTTTTTGTAACACAAAATTTTTTTTTCCAAATTTGATCCTAATGCCGCTTTGGGCAGGGGTCCGGCTTAGCCGGCCCTAGAGCCGCCCCTGTCCGTAGAAAATATTGTACAGAGATCGTGTGCATGGTACAGTCTCTCTGAAAACTTGGGTCATGTTGAATGTGGTCAAATTCCTAGCCGAGGATGTGAATGTAGAGAATAAAACTTTATTGCACTGTCTTGTGTGTGTTTTTTCTTTTTTTGTAACACTTTTTACATTGTACTGTGCTATGAATACTCCTACTGGCGTTTTTTGAAATTATTTTTTCTGTTGAATCCTACTTTCTATGTTATATATATGCTGGATTTGGTTTTTTTTAACTGTATCAAAGATAACAGATTTATTACATCACTAGATATCTCAAAACTAGAAATTCCAAATAATTTTAAATTAGCTGAACCACACACATTATTTTTTTTACCCTGGACAGATTGATATACACTCTGTCACAAAAAAATATATACACCCAGAAGAAATCGAGATACTCTCACGAAACGTGACAGGAATGTAGTCTGGTAAGATATATGCAAATGATTAAAAAACTAGTAAGCACTCTATGCGTATACGAGATGCTCAGCTGGGAGTTTAAAAGCATGATTGCTGGTGTCATAGGGTTATTCAAACAAATCTGTCAACTTGGATAGATGGTTTTGTGACTATAAATGCCTCGGAGATGTAACCGGTGACAGTATGAACAATTGTTGGACTTTGAGAGGGGGCGTATAGTAGGCCTTAGAGAAGCAGGTTGATTGAGCAGGCGTATCATCATATCATCCACCACTTCAATCGGAGAGATATGGTAGTTGCTCGGTGTTGGTAATAATGGATTACGGAAAGGGTAGTCTACCATCGTGGAGGGTCAGGGCATTTCAGGAGCACAAATGAACGCGACGATTGCACAATTATAAGAGTGGTCAAGTCCTCACCAACAACGTCAAGAGAATCTATTTGACACCGTATACCACCTTCCAGACATCCGGTGGTATAAGAAAACCATTTGGAGACGACGACCATTAAGACACCTACCACTGACCTTACATCGTAGGCAGTGTCGATTGGATTTTCCGACCTCGGGCATGCTGGAATGTGACCGACTGGAAGTGTGTGATCTCCAACAATGAATCCCAATTAAGTCTCAATGTTGATGGCCAGTTTAAAAGGCCAGGCGCCGGTCCGATCCTGCATTTGTTGTAGAGAGGCATACGGCGATTACACAAAATGTGACAGTGTGGGGAGCGGTCGTTGGGTTGAGTTTGGTGTTTTATGGCGCAAGAGCCAGTTTTGGCTATACTGCGCCAAACATTCATAGGTCTGTGGTCTGGACGGGAAAAGAAGAAATTGGATGACAAGATGGAGGGTCGAAAATAGAGAAGGATCACTGGGGTACCCCGGGGTCGTGACACCCGTGTTTACCAAAGATAGTAAACCCCTTGGAAAAAGGAAAAGATCACTAGAGGGCACCTCGGGATTGTGACACCCGTACTTACCTAAAGAAGGTGAGGCCCCTGAAGGGAGGACGATCGTTGGGACACACGATCATCTCTAGTCCTCTTTCAACGCTTTGACAGCACTTAGTTACGTGGATGAGATTTTAACGCCAGTTGTACTGACCATGCAATGAAATCTCCCAGGTGCCGTTTGTTTGATAGACAACTCTTGTCCACGTACTGCGCGACTCTCCCAACTATATCTTAAGGATATGATGCAATTCCGTTTACTTCCAGGCTACCAGACCTTTCGCCAATAGAGCACGTCTAGGGCTTGCTTGAAAGCAACTGCAGCGGTCCCGTAATTCTGCTGAATTAACTGCCCAGTTGCAAAGATTATGGCCTGATCTTCCTCACGAGGTCATAGGTGACATTATTGTTTCGATGCTACACCGTGTTTCGGCTTGTTGAGTTGCCAGAAGTGGATTTACTACCTACTAATTTGTAAATTTTTCATGCCATACCTTCTTAATAAATCAATATTTTGTTTTGAATTTCTAATAATTTCATCTTTCTCTTTCTCTTAATCTCATCTCATACACTAAATACAAGTTAACTTTCGTGATAGGGGCTCGTTTCCTTCTGGATGTATATATTTTATTTGACATAGTACTAATCCACGTAGAGCTGTTCTTCAATCCACTACTGGAAGATAAAATTTACGCCGTTGATTACCCTGCAGTATTTGAAGAAACTGTTTTTAGAGCTATCAAATATTTTTTGTAATAGTACCATTGAAGGTATTCCAAAGTCACAACGGTGTAAGTTTCTTACACACAAAAATACATTTAAAGAGAAACGATGAAAAAAATTTGGGAATAGGAATAAATTTCAAATTAATCCAGTTCAAAAAGTAAGGAAGAAATAGAATATGAAGAACACTTTTTAAGCACAAATCAAAGGGGGTGAAAAAGGAAACATCTTAGTGAGATTTCCTATAAAACATAGATTCTTAAATTGTGTGTTTGGGTGGTTCACGGACCCTTTCGGATCCACAAAACCATTTTGACATAAACATTGCATCCCTCAAATTTTCTGTTCTGTTCAAGTAACTCGTCTAAAAAAATCCTACCATATGGGGAAAAATTTTGTATTTGTTGTTACTTAAATAATTAATATGACAAAACAAAAAATTATATACTCTCATGGACAAAAAAATTAGCGCACCAAGAAATAATTGCGGGATCGTAACGAAAAGGTACATGTCGGGGAGATATGCCAATGATAAGAAAGGCAGCGTGATTGCGCATTACGTATAGCCGGTAGAGGGCGTTTAACGTCGTTCTCCGTGGAGTTTAAAACAGGTAACCAAAGCTTGTTTGAGTGTGCTGAATCGAATACAAAGTAAGAGCTGAGGTAGACATGCCATTACGCCGTTTTCGAAGACAATATGGGAAACTGTCACAGTTTGAGAGGGCGAGAATCATCGGCATGATGGAAGCTGGGTGGTCAGCTAGGCGAGTAGCTCGTCAACTAGGCCGCTCTGATTGTGCTGTGAGGAGGTATTGGGATCAGTGGATCCGAGAGATGTCATTTACACGAGGACCAGTTTCAGGACGCCCTCGACAGACTAGTCGTCGAGAAGACCGCCTCATCGTAAGAAATGCACACGTACAGCCAACTGCTTCATCGGCCGTCATCCAGGCACAGGTAACACCTTCACTAGGGGCCCCTGTGTCTTCTCGAGCCATACGAAGGCACCCGACTGAAGGACATTTGGGATCGCGGCACCCATTACGTGTACTGCCCTTGACACCCACCCATTGACTACTCCGTTTGGAGTGGTGCCCCTCACAAAGAAACTGGACTGCAGCGAAATTTAACCAGGTCGTCTTTAGAGACGAATCTAGATTCAATCTCAGCAGTGATGACAATCGTGTTCGTGTGTGGGGACGCCGTGGTGAACGCCTCAATCCTAACTTTGCTTTACAGCGCCACATTGCTCCCACAGCTGGTGTGATGGTATGGGGTGCCATTGTATATAATACACGGTCACCCCTAGTATTGTTCCGTGGCACCATGACAGCCCAGCGGCATGTCCATGATATCCTGAAACCACATGTGTTACCACTCATGCAACGGCTCCCAGGAGCCATTTTCCAAAAAGACAATGCTCGGCCTCACACGGCAAGGGTGTCAAAAGACTGTCTCCGCACTGTTACTACCCTTCCCTGGCCTGCCCGATCCCCAGATTTGTCTCCAATCGAGCATATCTGGGATCATTTGGGACGGCGAGTTGGTCATCCCACGAGTTTGAACGAACTAGAGGCAAGGTTACAGCAAATGAGGAACGAAATGTCTCAAGACATTATACAGAAATCGTATGCCTCAATTCCCGATCGCATCGCATCGTCGTGCATTCGCGCTATATATATATATAGAGAGAGAGAGGGTTCAACAGTTTATTAAATCCTCCGTTCTTTTGCCTTTTTCTCTGAAATAGAGGATCCTTTTTCTTTGATTTTCTAATCATTCACTTATATAAAAGTAGTCTTTACGTATGTAAAATTTCGTTTCATCTTGGTGACTCCTTCTTGGTGCGCAAATTTTTTTGTCCATGAGTGTACTTTTTGTCAACTGCAAATACGGAAAAATAATTATATAAATGCAGTTTTTCGTTGCATTGTTGTGACTACTGCGAGACTTGGAAACACGTAGTTATAAATAGACTGACAACTCGGGAAGGGGGTGCGTGTTCAACTGTGCTTTCCCTGTAGGGCACTTAATCCTCGCCACGTTACTCCTTTAGGTTACACACTTTTTTCTGTCGTGCCTTCAGTTGTGTTTGCTTAATGTTCACAGAAATTACATATAAACTAAGTAGACTCTTAGAAAGTAATTTCTATCATCCCTGCATCAGCATTAAACTGAAAGGGGGTAAAAAGTTACAATAATTTTGACAGAATTATTGTGTTTTTCTCCGGCGCAAAACCCTTTTAGTTAAAAAAAAATCCGAAATAATGTGTCAGCAGGACAGAGCATAAAATTTAGATATTGAATAATTTTTTGTGAATGTTATAAAATTAAAAAAATGTATTAGTATTGTGGTCACCACCTCTCTTAGGTTAATTAATTTCATGAAATTAAAAATATAGAAATTTAATTACTGCTGACACTAAAGAAAATATAGCACATGAATGGCAAGTGGCGCCATCTATAGTAGTTAGCACTGTTAGATGAAATTAAAAGAAATAGTAGAAATGTTTAAAAAGAAGCCTGGAGTAAAGAGATTTTTTTAAAAAATTTTTTTGATGCTACCACACCATTTAATATCTAAAAAGTAGCAGGATGAAGTGAGGAGAAAGTAACAAAGTCGAAATCTTGCCTTGACTTGTAAGAAGAGAAAACTTTAGAAATAAACGTAAGAAAAATTTTAACAATTAAAATTAAAATTTACCAACGAGTATGAGGAGATCCTCAGTCTTTTCAGAGCTGCTGTGGTGGGGCCACAGTTGCCTAGTGGTTAAGGATATGAACTTGTGGCCGGTGTGTCATAAATTCGAGTCCTACTGCCATTGAAAACACGCCTTGTATATTGGCTGATGTACATTAAATATGTCATGGCTCAAATTTCACCCGTTAGCGTGGTGGGGTAGTTTGAAGAGCAGATGTCAGCTCAGGTGTCGTCCTCCTCACTTGACCAAGGCTCGAACTTACAAAGTCCACTGCTGATAGCCCTAGTGCTGCTTTAGAGTGAGACGTCATAAGCATCCATTCACTCAGAGATAGGAAGTGCTGATATGGGTTTTCAGGAGCCTTCACCCTTTAATCCTTTTAGGTATCGAAAGAAGGAAGACTTATAAAGGCCGTATCACATGAACACGTATTTGGAACAATTTTCCTTGAAAGCAACCAATTCCGAACAATTCCTACCTAGTTGCCATAGCAACGGCTCCGAACAACTTTTTCCCAGTGAACTGAAAAAAATTGTTCCAAATAAAAGTTGCTTTAAATTCCAGCCAATGGGGCTCTTTGGCACTCTACGTCATAAACAAGATGGCAACTTTGGCTTCGTCAAACACATCAGATATGTAATATAGTATTTTAATGGTGTATAATGTTTTAACGACTTTTTATATTTTAAACGGAATGTCACTCCATTTCTGTGTACGCCCATCAACAAAAAAGCCCGAGCGAAATAAAAAAAATTATATCGAAAGCTCGTTTTCCGAAGCGGAAAAATCGGCTAGTAATTTATTTTTCAATGTGGAGATAGAGCGCGGCTGACGTCAGAGCATATCGTTTTGTGTACGACAACCCTTCTCCCTCAGCTGCGTGAAAAATTGTCCTAAAAGGTTGCTCCAAATATGCGTGTGTGATAGGGCTTTAACTCGTTAAAAATTTGAAGTAATCGCCTGAAAATTTTTTTACATTCATACTTGATAAAATCAAGTATTAGAGGAACATTAAGATCTTTGTTCAAGACTTCATTTCCGACAAAGCTGGGTGAATTAACCATTTTCAGGAGAAGGAAGCTTTAAAGGACTTGCTATCTTTTCTCTCTCATATGAATTACTGCTGCTGATACCGAGATAGAAGAGGCATTGGAAGAGGATTGCTTTGTAGAGCAAAAGCTTGTGTCTGATTGCTAGGGTTGCTCTTACAAGAAATTAAGCTGTTGAGCATTTGGCTCATACTGGTAGCTTACTGATGAACCACCTGGATATATTGGGTGAGAGTTAATTTTATGTCAAAAATTAACTTTAGGTATTTGTGTATTCAGTTAACCAGGGGACGGGCTAGTTAACAACGGGGATATTCGGAAGGTTTGAAACACCCCGCGATTTTACAGAAATTCTCATTAAAAAGTTCTCCGGCGGAACTCGAAAAAATTTTGCTTAAGATTTATTGGGTCTAAAAAAAAGGTTTAGGAAATATTTTCTCAGTCCTGATTCTTGTAGCAACTGGATTAGAGACTCATTCAACATGGAAGTTACTTATGTTAAACATTTATCTATTCTTTAACATGAATTTACCATAGAATTATCATGCGATATTTCTTTGAAACTACAATTCAACAAAACTGAACTCACTAATTCTTGGTTATTTCTCAGATCTGATTAATCTTCATTGGTACATAAAGCAGTTTTGCTTGGCAGAGAGTGCCTAACGTATTTAAGTGAATAGGCGTTTTCAATTCACAGTTACACTAGGGTAGTGGTCTTCAAACTGTATTCCATGGAACCCGGGGGTTACACGAGGCATACCCAGGGGTTCCATGAGTCACAATAAAAATTCGAAAAGAAAATTATGAATATGTATGTCAAATAGATTCATGTTCTCTATGAAGTTTGTATAACCACACGTATCTGAAGTTCATCCCAGACATTAAAACTGAAAATTTTATTTATACATAATATAACTTTATTTTGAAATACTTCTTAATAAAATAATATATTAAATTATTTATTTTTTATATGTACTACCTACTAGATTGTGATTATTTTATTATTTGCAATATCATGTTCCAGGAAATAATTTCATACTTGTTAGTACAAGGTTTTGCAAAACTAAATAGTTTTCTAATGGAAAATGTACCTTTTTCCATTTATGGAGCAAAAAATACCTATTATAAAGGAGAGGGAATAACTTATCGACATATTAACAGATTTGAGTTAAAATCTAAATTGCAGTAAGAACAGCTTCTAAATTTAGGGCTGTAGTTTCTCGACTCCTCACTCTCGCGAGCACTCTCATTGTGATCTGTGCATGCACAAGACCTCCGGCAGCTGCGAGTAGTGCTTACTCACGCAGGCACTAAAGATACGATCTGCGCATGCGTTAGCTTTTAGCAGTAGCGACCCCGTTCATTCATTCCGACTTCGCACTCTCCCTTCCAGAGCACGCGTCCCTCCGAGAGCAGGAACCACAGCAAGTGAAATAAAAGCAAGTAATCTGAAAACATCGCCTCGCACTTTAATCTCACAACATCCGCACTTTAATCTCACAGGGTGCAAATTCATACATAATATACAAGATTTCTCACGGTGCTATAAATATTTTAATACCGTTCAAAACACTGTATTTAAGTGAAAAATCTTTCTCAATGTGAGTGACTAGAAAAAAAATATTACATAAAAGCACATTAAATATAGAATATAAAATGCGAGTTCAGATAATTTTAATAGACCTGGACTTTGACAGTTTGTGTAAAAAAATGCAAGCATACATTCCAGTTATTAAATATAATACACTGGTTTGTGACACTTGGATCATAAATTAGTATTATTAATGACTAAATTAGATTAATTTTTTTAATATAAAATGCAAAACTTTTTTTTTAAACTATCTTTTCATTAAGTATTTATAACGTGTTGATCTACTTTAAATATTATTTTAAGATACATTCTTCTAAGTGTGTGTGTGGGGGGGGGGGGGTAGGGTTCCCCGAAAACACCTTGCAGTTGTAGCGGTTTCGTGAGTCAAAAAAGTTTGACCACTGTACTAGGGTATTCCAGAAGTAAGTTCCGTTGTGTGTTTTTGCTGCGGAACAGCTGCAATCGTTAGTTCAAGCATATGCGTGCTTTCTTCTGAGTTATAGGCAAGTGAGAAAAAGCATTTCCTGATCCCTGACTTATATGACGCTTGTTTGATGAGAGTTTAAAATGCTTAAAGCAACCAAGCATCCTGCCGTACGCGAGATACGGTCGGTCATCCGATTTCTCAATGCGAGGAACACCAAAGTTTGTGAAATTCACTGACAAATTTGGAAAGTGAATGAATCCAATACGATTAGCCATTCCATGGGCAGAAGGTGAGTGCTGCAACTCAATGGAGGACGTAAAAATGTATACGATAGCGATTGAAGTTGCGGAGCTGCGAGGGGAAGTTTTTGACCACTTCTCCTACAGACTGGATTTCGCATTAAGTGATTTTCATCTGTTTCCTCATCAATCACCTAAAGCAGTGCTTCTCAAACTTTCAATATTTGCGACTCAGTATTCAATCATGATTTTCATCGCGCCCCCTATAATAACAATGTATTGAATTCCATAATACTATACTTTGACGCGAAAGCCACAATGCGACTTTAACCTCGTAAGTGCCACCGACGTATATAAACGTTTCGCTCACCCAAAGCGTTGATTGTACCGGACGTATATATACGTCTTTTCCGAAGTACAATCTTTCCTGTGCATTGCTATCCATAAAATTATTCCAAAGGCTTTGGATTACAATAAAAGGACCTTTACAGTGTATTTGCAATGAATTTACTTATTCCTTTTCTCCCCCAACCCCATCCATACATGACATACGCGTGCCTACGTGGAAAACGGTGGCATTAGGGAGCTAAACGAGTAAATTTTATCTTCAGTTATGGGATTAATTATGAACCACACAAATTATCAAGATAAATGTTAATTTTTGTATATAATTTTATATATGCCAAGCCCACGGGGTCACTGGTAATTATTAAACTTTTTTCTTAACTTAGTATTGTTAAATTAATTATATAAAATATATTGTGCAGTACTGTGATACATTTATAAGGTTATCATATCAGTGTAAATGTATGTAATTGTGTGAGTTATGTTAATCAGTGTAATTATATCAGTATGTATTTTGTTTGTGTTTACTTTCAGTAAATCAATATTTTTTTAAAAATAATTTTTTGTTTATGACTTTTCATTATGCTCGCACCCCCTTGAAGAGTTATCACGTTCCCCTAGGAGGGCACGTCCCACAGTTTGAGAAACGCTGACCTAAAGTACTTTCTTGCTAGCAAACAGTTCCGAGACGGCAATGAGTTCAGATTCGTTACTACTGAATGGTTGCAATCGCAAGTGGCATCGCTCTCAGATGAGGGCATCCAAACAGTCATACCCCGCTACTATATACATATCTAAGCGATGGTGGTACAAATGCCGAAAAATAGTCTAACCATTGTAGCTCATTATTTAAAAACAATTAGTTACAAATTACTGTTTCCTTTTTTTGTGTGTGTTGCTAAAAGGAACTAGCTTTCTGGATTACCTGATAATATAAAATAAATGGAAGAAATAAATTTAACGTAGAATCGTACTTTGGAATAAAACTGTCCAACGTAGAACCCGACATTGCGGTTCTGGTTTAAAGAAAACAGTTGCACCCTTCCATTAAGTAGAAATTATTTACAGAAAACATTATAACAAGATCTATTTTGGCGAATATTTGACCAAAAGAAATGTTTGAGTTGAATTTATTATGTATTTTATAACTTCTGTAATTATTTTTACTACTACTTTTATTTTTATTTTGTGTTTTTCCTTCTGTATCCTTATACAAATATTCATCTGTAAATGTGAAAGACCAGTTATTACAGTGCTTCTCAAACTTTCAAAAGTTGTGACCCAAAATTCAATCATAATTTTCGAACTCATGACATGCCTGCCATGATCCGATACCTTGACCACTGGGCTACCGCAGCCCGTAATGAATTCGATAATACGATATTTAGACGCTAAAGCTTCAATACGTCTTTAACCTCTTAAGTGTCACCGGCGTATATAAAGGTTTCACTCAGCCAGTGCATATATTGTCCTGGACGTATATATACGTCTTTCCGAAATACGATTCTTTTCTGTTCACTGCTATCTATAAAATTATTCCGAAGGGTTTGAAATGCAATAAAAATAAAAACATTGTTCACGAAGGATTTACTTATTTCAGAGTATTTGCTGATTCCATTCCCTTTCTCCTCCCCCAATACACCACGTACACGTGCCTACGTGCAAAACGGTGACATTGAGGAGCTAATCGCGTAACTTTAGATTGACAGTTAACGGATTAATTATAAACCATACAAATTATGAAGATAAGTATTAACTTTTGCATATAATTTTATATATGACAACCCCGTGGGGTTACTGGTAATTATAAAACTTGTTCTTAACTTAGTATTGTTAAATCAGTTATAAAATACATTGTGCAGTGCTGATACTTTTATAAGTGTATTATATCAGTGTAAATGTTGTTTTATTTATTTTTTATTATGTTAGAGTGTATTTTAATTGTTCACTTTCAATAAATTAATAATTTCTTTTAAATACTCCTTTTCCCCCCCAACTTTTCAAGATGCTCGTGCCTACCTCCCAGGGTTATCACGCCTCACAGTTTGAGAAGCGGTGATTTATTAAAATAAGCAGAAACATATTATTACCAATATTTATTATAGCATAGTGCTTATGAGATTACTGAACCATAAAATTAATTCTCAAGAGTGACGTAAGTTGGGATGTGGTGCGCAAAAACATTTTTGTTCAAGAAAGGGCTTCGGACTACATAAGTTTAAAAACTCCTGCCGTATATTATTAACTAAATTAATTAATTGCAAAATTTGCTCTTATAGATTTTTTTGAAAAAATAATTTGCATTTGTTTAGTTAAATAATTTACTGAACGCGATCTTATTAGTTCACAAATTATCTGATGATTAGATCTCTGTTTTTAAATTATGTAAGTATTTCAGAAAAATAGAAAAAAAAAAGACTAAGATGTTCTAACTCATATGATTTATTTGACAACTAAAGCAACATTAAAAGCATAATATATCTAAAAGACAGAAATAAAACTATATACACATACATTATTTCTCAAACAAATAATTTATTATTTGTGGCAATATGTTCTTCCATCATCCATGAGTTTTCAAGAAAGAGAGAATTGTTTTTGGCTAAATTTAAAACTAATAAAGTATTTTCACTAAAAAAAAAAAATATGGCTATTTTATCCAGCAATCTAATGCGAAAAATGAATTTCAAATGCAGCAGCATTTCTTACATATTCCTTTTTTCAAATAAAATTTTCAGGAGAGGACACTTTCTCAGAAGAGCTTTTTTCAATGGAAACAGAAGTTTCTCCTGTTATCTTAATGGCAGTATTAATCATATGAATACAATTTTGTTTCGAACCTTCGACTTTTCCTGTCATCTGAGGCAACGTTTCTAGTTCAAATTCTGAGAAATGAGTAGAAGATTGCTTGGAGTAAGTACTAAAAGAGAAAAACTTCAAAGGGGGAGTCTTAATTCTTGAAAATGTGAGTATTTTATTCTCTTTCCTGAACAGATTGATTATTGTTTTCAGTGGTTTCAACTTTCCAAAAGTAAAGATCCATTTCAGATGATCTTTGGCGACGTTACGAAACTTTTCATTCAACCAGCAATATATAAAAGGGTTGCAACATACGCTGCTCATGGCAAACCAATGGCATACAAACCATACAACAGATCTGTGTTTCACTACACCTATTTCCCCTCTGCTGTCTTGATAAGTGTGGTATATATTTAATGGCAGCCAACATACAACAAAGACTACGAGAACCACAATGAGCATTTTTATGGTTTTCCATTTTGAGTGTCTGTGATATTGCTTCTGATTTAGTGTAACCTCTCCGATGCATTTCCTTTTCCAGATTATCAAAGAAATTTTCACATACGTAACTCCACTGACTGTCAAAGGTGCAATGAATTGCAAAAACAATGCAATTAAGGTGAATATTTGTCTAAACTGGACATCAGGAGGTGGGTAAATAATTGTGCAGCGGGTCATATAATCATTATTTACATTCCTGACAACGTTACTCATTAGAGGATATGGGAAGGATAAAATAACGGCCATTATCCATATAAGTAGTATTTTACGTATCGTAGTTTTTAAACTTTCTTTGGGTTTCATAGGATGCGCTATAATTTGATATCGATCTAAAGCAATGAAAGCCATGGTTAAGGTTGAAACGCTTACTGACATTGTTCCAAAAAAGGGTAAGCATTTGCAGAGTACCGAGCCTAGAGGCCAATTTCGAAGAAGAACCTCTGTTAATTGCAGAGGTATATTTATGACAGTCATCATGAGATCCGATATGGAAAGGTTTCCAATGTACACATTTGTTGCAGATTTAATACTTGATTTACTAAATACTATTTTACAAACAATTGAATTTCCAAAGAATGACACAAGTACAATTAAAGCGTAAAAGAAAATTACAACAGCACGGACCAATTCAGCATTTTCTGACAGTTTATGGCTGTATTTTTGAAGCCAATTTTCAATTATCATTTCTTGGTATGTTGAATTTTCGTTTGAGGTCATGTTCAAATTAGCATTTTCATCAATCCACAGATTTGATGATTTATTTGAATTGTGATTTAATCCAAGTCTCAGCAGTTTGATTTGAGCAAGAATATTTTGCACGGACATGTTGAATTTTTGATCAGTTAATCATAAGCAGAAGAGTTGTTTCACATCCAAACTTCTATTTTTCGTTTTATTTGGACAAACTCGCCTGAAAAAAACCATAAAACATAATTACATGTTTTGAAAGGGAGTATAGCAAACAATTGTATAAGTGTTGAAAATTATGCAGCATAAACTATTAATTTAAATGTATAGATAATTGAATCATTTTTATTAGTGCCCTTTGGCATAAATGAATAAATAAAATAAAAAGAATCTAATTTTTCTTAAAAAAATGCACACATGGATTGAAATATTAATTTTTCTACACATGATAATAGTTCTTATGCCGTAATTATTCACACACAAAAAATAGTAATAATAATCAAATCACAATTTGGAAATGATAAGTAATATTCGTGTATATTATGGTACATGGTAGCTTCTTATTCTGAAATACGATAAGTACCAAACCATAGCTGCTATATAAAGACTCAAGATGTCATATTATTAATTAAATGCATTGTATTTTGTAGGAAAAATAATTATATAAAAGCCAAAGAATTCTGTACTTTTCCTCAAGAACTTGTACAGTTTTTCATATTGATTATTTTTTCGAATAGAGATATAAAATCATTTTATTAAAAAAAACCTTCGCATATATACCTGATTTTATTTTTTATTAAAATGATAAGGAATTTAGGTATAAAACTACGTAAGACGTTATAATCAAGAAATGCGTTAAAATGCAGAATGATAAACTATCAGGAAGAAAATCTACGAGTCCAAATTTAAGTGAATGCAGTTTTTTTTTTATCATGTTCTCCCTTCGAGAAACTGCTTTCTCTTCAGATAACTTAAGGTTATAATTTTCGAATTTTAGAAATTTTCTGCCACAATAGTTAGTTTAAATATGGTATCAGACAAAGGAAATGTCTTTGAGCAAGGTTTACATCAAGGATATACGGTGTACTGCTGTCTTCTTTTTCTGTGGGACACAGAGAAATCGCTTTGCTATACACCAAGAGAGATCGGCCTCAGAGAGCCATTTTTAAGTTTAGAGAAATGAGCACCCATCTGTGGCAAAATCGCATCATTCTCCTTGCAAATCAAACTTGGCCTGGTTAAAAAACTTGATAAAAGCAATGGTTAAGAATGGAACCGCATTCAAGAGTACCTGTATAAAAAATTCCCGCAATTCAGTGTAGTAAAAATTGAAGACGTTTTTGTGGGCTCTCAAATTAAACAACTTTTCAGAAACCCTAAGTTTGAGAAATTTTTTAGAGTTAATGTAAAAAGGTTTGGGATACGTTCTATCAAGTGTCAACAAACTTCCTTGGAAATGACAAGATCGAAAACTACAAGGATCTTGTTGAGCATATTTTGGCTTTATTTCAGGGTTTTGGCTGCAATATGTCCTCAAAGATCCCCTTTCTGGACTCGGAATTTAATTTCTTCCCTGATAACTATGGACAAGTTACTGATAAGTACGGCTAATGTTTTTATCAGGACATTATCAACATGTAAAAATGCTTACACGGAAAGTCGTCCGTGGCGATGTTGGTTAACACTTTTGGACACTCATTAGGGATGCTCTCCATGTCCATTACAAGTGACAGACCAAAAGAAATCGAAAGTCTGAAGTAGATTAAGATATAACTAACATGTATTATGATATATGTTCATGTATACGCGCTATACATACTGCATATACGTACATATATACACTTTTCTTAGCAATGCATCCATATTACAGTAAAGCCAAATCAGCTTTTCCTTTGTTATATTTGTGTTCAGCACATTAAATTTATCATAAATCGACTATATTCATCTCGGAAGCAGAAATTTTTTGAAATTTTTTTTTGCCCGGTATATCTAGAGATTTTCAAACTACAAAAATACATGCTTTTTGAGGAAGTTATTTAGTTTATAGAATAACAACCTCTTCATCTTAAATACTGATTTACTGTTAATAATCTTGGTTCTGGTTGAATAAAATATTGCTCTAGCATCTACCTATGAGATATTCTTATACCTTAATTCTAAATATTTCATCTTATAATTAAGGAGACATAATATTGATTTTTTCACAATACAAATGAAGTGAGAAGTAATATAAGATTCTCAAATAGAATACTTCCTTTAAATGTGTTTTAAAAATATATTTTCTTTGCGTAAACAGTTCTGCTATGTCGATATTTTGATATTTGAATTTTTTTTTTACATTCGCTGTAAAATTAAAAGAATATTCGTTCAAAGAAATAAAAAATAATAATGTAGTTTTTCTTTTAGAAACATAAGCACTAAATACTAAATAGCCAAATTTGCCATAATGTTGCATGGAATATTTTAAGAGAGAGAAAAGCTTCTAAAAGCTCCCGTATTAGAAAGACTTCACGTAAAAGGGCTTAAAGGTTACCCATTAATACAATCTTTAAACAATAAATGAAAATTAAGTGCAATCCATGATATTAAGGCATACGGAAAACGTGCCGAAAATGGACATAAGAGAATTTTTCTACAGCATTCTCTTTAACAAATGACTGTTAAACATAGAATACACGAATCATTTTCAATCTCAGAATGAACGGTTGTTAAATATTTTATTCTAATACTGTTCTCGTGCTATAGAAAGGGCTTTCAATTCTAAAAAAGTTGTAACCAATTGTGTAACCATAACATAAAACTAAATTGTTTCAGTGCATTTAAATATTCGGAGAGTTACTTTAAATACTTATTTTTAGTGTTAAGACAAAAAAAAAATGTATTATTATGCATAATTTAATTCTATTTTTTAAGCAACAACAACAAAAAGCTCATACTAAGTATGTAAATGCTAATGTACTAACAGATGAACTCTCTACGCTTGATTTCCATACAATTTTAAATTGAAACTGCTGATAGTGAAGCTTTCCTTATCCGATATACATTTGCTTAAGATGAATCGAATTTGATATCGATAAGTTATTAAACCAAATTGGTATTTAAATGGGAGATAATATCAACAATGCTATTATTTAATATATGCTAAAGTTAATTTTTTTTACGTAATCTTAATTTCAAGCCTAGGAGCACATTAAAGAATTTATTATTTCATGTTTCTTCATTCACAATGAAATCTAAACAGTATCATCATACAAACAACTTTTGATTTTTTATTCATTTGTTGAACATTGTTGAAATTTTACTTGAAATAAAAAAAAAGCCATCCTATGAAATGCCCCAGCTATTATACATGCTATGTATGTTTTTCAAATTATTTTCAGATCGTAATTATTAGCCTACAAAGTTTGATAAATGTTTACTTTCTTACTTGTGCATAGCAGAAAAAACAACTTTAGTATAAACTAGCTCATTGAGGTATACAAAAACGATATAAAAATTAAGCGAGACATTAAAATAAGAAAAAAATTATAAATCAAGACTCTTTACAAATATTCTGTTAGTAATTAAAACTAAAACTAATTCAGTGGATACTTATGAATTACTCACCTACACAAACAAAATACATTTTTTATCCACTTACTTGTGTATTTTTTAAACTTTAACTTGCTAGAGAAAGTATGGATTCTATTTCGTTTTGTATCTATTTGCGCGAAAAGAGGTAATGAATATTAATGAAAGAATATTGACCTTGATTATGACATTGTAAATGTGTATAGCTTTTCTTTATTGAGTAATCAATATATTATCATTAAGATAATCTGTAAATAAGTGTGGATAAAACACTTTTACTCGTTCGGTTCACAACTTTTAAGTGGTTGTTTTTGTTTCTTTCTATTAATTTGCTTATACAGTAATACCCCGAACTTACGTGATAGGTGGGACTGAGTGAGAACCGAGAAAGTCGAATTCGCGTCAGTTGGGGTATAATTTAGTATATAAATACAGTCAACCCTCCTATAACGCGGTACTCTTTACAGCGCGGTTTCCGTTCAACAACGTTACTTTGATATTTTTATCGTGCGATAATGTGGTTGCTATGGGGATAACGTATATTAGTGTTAGTTTTTTTTCCTTTTTCCCCCGCGGGATCTCTGCTCAGCAAAAGTAACACATTGTTAAAAATTTTGTGTAATGAACGCTTAAAATAGTGTAAATAATTTACATCTGGAAGTGTAATACATTTTTGTTTATTTAATTTATTTGCAAAACTCCTCATGCTCTGCAATGCATAACATGAGGCTTACAGACGTAAGTGGTAACTCAATTAAATCATAACGAAACAAATTTGGAGGGGAAAAAAAGGGAAAAAACAAACAAACAAGACAAAACAAAAATAAAAAGGAAGAGTGGAAATACACAAATATAAAAAAGGGAGGTACCAATATATATAAAACTTTAAAAATCTATACAGTAGACAAATTTTCTTAAGACATTTAGGCTCTCAGTACATTTAACCAACAAAGACAAAACAGGTGGCCAGGAAATACCTAAATGTTTCAACTTTTTTTTAAAATTTTCTCTTTTACAGAAATAAAGTTTACAATACAACAATACATGTTCCACAGTTTCAGCATCCTGAACACAAGAAAAAATATCACTACCAATTAAATTAAATCTAGATAAATAGCTATTAAAATTTCCATGTCCTGTTAGAATCTGGGATAACTTGAAATCAGTAACAAAACTCTTACATTTAAGCCGTTGATAAATGGTCGGAAAAAACATTTTAGTCCACAAAGCTTTAGGCGAGGCAACTTTTTGTTGTATTTATTTTATGTTAAAATCTTGCCACCCCCTCTCCCTTTGAAATCTAATTTTATTATGAAATAAAAAAAGTAGTGATTATACACTGATCGAGGAATAAATTAAAAGCGGAGCGTACACTGAGGCATGGCGTAGACAAAACAAAATGATTAAGGAATCGCGCCAAAAAGGTTTTTATTGGTCTCCATATAACGCGGTACGAATGATGTGATTTGTACTAATTCTGAGTTTCTTA
>BMAV01023251.1:0-52062 GCA_019973955.1 Trichonephila inaurata madagascariensis | reverse complement strand
TTTTTTGGTTTTACTACTGATCGTACAGTGTTGATGTTAAATCAGCAACATAAGTCTATTTTAAGATAACATAAATTAATTAATTCAAATAATTTAAATTTCATTAAATTGATCAAACAGCGAAACTACATGCATATATATCCTGTAATATTTGAGATAATGAACAGCATATCTATTGGATGTGTGTACATCGGCAAGTAGGTTTAAGGGCTTTCTTTCAACGCGTAAATCAATATTTTTTCTAAATAAATACAATTAACGAAATACTAATTGTAACCAATGGATTGAAACCTGGAATATTTTTTTCAAATTGATTTAAGTTTTCCGGGCCCCAAAAATTGCTGAAGCTACGTAAAATTAAAAAAATAATTTTTTTTTACTTATAAAGATTTTATCCTAAGTTCTTTGAAGTAAGTTACTAATATCTGTGTATTCTGTTTTTACATCCTGTATTCTTAAAAAAATAAAAGTGATGGTACTTTCTGAATAGCATTCCGGTTCCTTAACCTTTTATCGCCACGGATCGGTCAATGTTTAAAATTTTTACCTCGGACCACTGAGATGTTCATTGCGTATAGTTTAGATAGTTTTGATTAAACAATTTAATTTAATTGTATTTAAATATGCCTTCAGATTAAAATACGGTTACCCCAAAAAGTGAATATAAAGTGCTTTAACATGGAATATAAAAAGTGATTTCCATGGAAAGCCGCACAAACCTGAGAGAAATACTCCACAGTAAATAAAATAGAAATAATTTGATGTTCTTTGGGGGCCCGGTATCATTTGATCTACGGACTAGTACCAGTCCGCAGCCCGAGTGTTAGGAACCACATTCTGAACCGCAATGATCAGTGACGTTGTAAGATGTCTTTTTGCCCATACTCGAGCGTAAGGTCAAAGATCTGAAAGTATGTGTCCACCACTTGTCACCCTTTTTTAAGTAGCATAAAATAAGCTACGTCGTCAAATACAAAAAAAGTGACTACAACAAATAACTGTGCCTGACTCACAAACCTATGCACAAATTGACTCGACCGCCTTTTGACTAAATGAATAAAGATTGTACATGATAATAGATCTAGGCCTAGAAACAGGCATGGCATAAAAATACTGTCTTGTCAGTATTACCAGTTGGCATATAAATTGAAATTCCCAGTTTTTCTGAAAATTTGTCTGGGAATACCATTGGACGATTAAAAATATTCGTATACAGTTCTTTTGGATAAGTCGAGAACGAGATCCCCCCAAACTCGAGATGAACAACATGTTGTTTTGTTGCTCCGATCCAAAAATGATTGAATAGGCAATGATTGACAAAAAAAAGAGAAAGGCAGCATAACCGAAAGACATTGAAGAACAATGTTCCTTCTGTAAGTTACCCATCTTCTAAAGTTAAAATTTATAGAGACTAATGATTCAAATCTTTTACCAGGGACATCTTAAGGTATCCGACTACGTTCGGAATTGTTGTTTTGCAAAAACGTATAAATAGATATTTTTATGATATTTAGTGTCACTTAGATTAGAATATATGTATAAAATTGTTTTAAGAATATTATTACAGTAAAAAATTATTTAAATACAATATTTTGGCAAAAAATGAACATAGAATTATCTATTTTCAAAACATTCTAGTTTTATGGCAAACGCTTTTATAATAATAATATTTTGCCTGTACATAACTCAGATCTCTGTGCAGAGTCTAAAGTATATAATTTAATAAGTATATAACTTAGTATATAACTTATTATTTTTTTTCTGAGTATATAACTTAGAAGTGGATTTATCCATATTTTAATACAGCCGAGTGGAGATATCTTAAGAAAAAAAAACCACCGATAGTTACTTCAATTAATAGTAACTCTTAATTATATTGTAAATTTTTCAAAACTTCTGATTCACACAGGTTCTCTGGAGAAATCTTTGCTTTGTATAAGCAAAACATTATTATTATGCAAGCATTTTTCATCAAAGGAGAATGTTTGGAAAATAGGTGATTCTAAGTTCATTTTTTGCCCAATTATTGTATTTAAATAGTTTTTTATTCTAATAATATTTTTAAAACAATTTTATACATATATTCTAATCCAAATGACATTAAATATCATGAAAATTATCCATTTATACGCTTTTTTGAAATCCCCGTTCCGAACGTAGTAGGATACCTTAAGACTTCTTGAGGCCTTGGGCTCCACGCAAAGGCAGGGCCTACCTGTGACCCTTAAAGAGGAACAGTACATAGCATATGTTAAAAAACGCTTGAACGTATGGTATTCCTTAACAAATAAATGTGTGTGACTCTCAATCTCGAAAATATAGGCACATGCCGACTGTCGCTTTTCGATTAAATGAGTAAAGACGGTGTGTAATAGTAGACCTAGGCCAAGCCATGGATGACAGTCATCATATAATAATACACTCTTACCACTGTTGTCAGCTGTCGCACAGTTCGAAATCCCCTTTTTAGTAGAACATGTCGAGGGTCATTTCGATCATGATCTCATTATCGAGTCAAAAATGAGACTAGGCCCGTCTTAGACCAAGACCCTAGGCCCTTGCCTTAAAACGGCCCAGTCTTTTACATAAGTGTCTTTATACCACTGCAATTATGTATTCCTTCTTCGGATTGTTAAGGTATCCGACTACGTTCGGAAGCGTGATTTTGCAAAAGCGTATATGTGGACAATATTTATGATATTTAGTGTCACTTAGATTAGAAAATGTATATAAAATTTTTGAAGAAAAGTATTGCAATAAAAAATTATTTAAGTACAATATTTTGACAAAATAATGAACGTAAAATGACCCATTTTCAAAATATTCTCCTTTTGGGAAAAATGCTTCTATTATAATACTATTTTGCTTGTATGTAGATCAGACCTCTCTACAGAGGCTCAACTAGAATTTTTGAAATATATAACTTAGAAGTGGGTTTATTCATGTTTTACGACAACAGAGGGGAGAAATTTTAAGAAAACAAAGCCGATAATTATTTCAATTGGTTGTAACTATGAAAATAATGTGAATTTTTCGAAAAAAAATAGTTCAGACTCTCTGGAGAAGTCTTTACTTTATATAAGCACACACACACACACAAAATATTATTATTTTAGAAGCATTTTTTATAAAAGGAGCACTTTGAAAAAAGGTTATTCTAAAGTTAATTTTTTGCTAAAATGTTGTATTTAAATAAATTTTTTTTGCCAAAATGTCCTTAATTTCATACATGTATTCTAACCTAACTGACACTAAATATCATGACAATTATCCATTTAAGCGCCTTTTTAAAATCACGGTTCCGAACGTAGTCGGATACCTTAAGTCGAGCTTCGGGCTAAAATTAACCGAAGTAATCTGTGTTATAATTGTAATGTTTTTTAATAGAAAATGTATTCTGATATCTATATAGTGATAGAGCACACACACACACATCATATCAATATTCTCAAAAACAACCTTAAGATATACACATACACACAATTTTTATAACACACGTTGATTAAATTTTATTACTTTCAACAATTTCGCTGCTTCCGAATTCGGATCGAAGTGGCTCATGAAAAACAGATACTGGTCTCGGAAAAAGTTCCACGTTATTGGCTCTTTCTCTCTTTTCAGGTATTTTGTCAGTTCCAGAGGGATATCATAGATCAAACGATCTGTCTCGGCCAATAGGAAAGCATCGTGTAGAAGACTGTAGCGATCGGTTGCAGTAAAATCCTTAAATGAATAATTAGAGTCAATAAAAGAGCAAGGAATACATTTGATTAAAAAAAAAACTCTTCAAGGAGAGATTATAGTGAAATTTTTGGTTCTTTTATTTCTTTATCTAAGGCCATGTGTTTTTGTTACAAACATCAAAAATGATGGCAAAAAGCTATTAGCAAGTGTTGGCATATTCGTCTTCTGTTTCAAATTTAATTACACACATAATTTATAAAATTATGTTTGCTATCATATTGAATAATTTAAAGTTGCTTAACCCCTTAAGCAGACATTTTTTTTTACCCAAAATGCTTAAAAAAAAGGCACATTATTTTTTTATTCTTTATAACTAAACACCAAACTAATTCCCACCTTCACCACACCACACACACACACATGCCGAACGAAAAGCATTTCAATACCATAGACAAACTATATCACCTTTTCGAAATACTATATAATATTTCTAAATAATATATAAGAATTAAAAATATGCCACAATTAAAGTAAATATCAGTGCCCATACAGAATATGGACAAATCAGTTGGGGTCAACTTTCGGTAGCCGAAAATAAGAAGGGAAGGATTTCCTAAGAAGTTAAATTAAAAATTATATATAATTCTGATTTATTTATATTAATATAGATTTTAAAAATGTTCAAATAATTAGTGCTCAGGAATCTCCGTCAAGATATACTATTAGTTACTAAAGAAAATAAAATTACTTGTGGCTTCATATGGATAAGTTAAGATAACAGACAATTAAAAGTAAAATAAAAGCATTTACTATATTAAGTAATTAAATTAACTTCGTAAAATTATGCGAATTTCCTTGGTTTAAAATAAAGCAGCTATAAGAGTGGAATTATTTTCCAATAATTTATACCTTTTTCGTTTACTACCGCCAAGTTGGCGTTATTGGCGACAGCACACAATATACACATAAAAAAATATTAATAAATATTAGTTTTCATTGATTTTTCATCCATTTTGATGTATTATGACAAAAAAAGTTACTGATAAGAAAGACCACAACTTGTTTTGGAAAATGTGGTGATAAAAGGTTACCAGAGAGAGAGAGGCAATGTTCTATTTGGGGTCGGCGAGCAAAACGGAAAAATACCCAAAAAATTTACATTTGTACTTTTTTTATTTGAGGAAAAATGCAATGGTAGATAGATAATCGATTTTACGTGCGTATAATATATAGTTGGTTGACTTACCGTATGGTTAGTCAACAATCTTTTTCCAAGCTTCGCCCAATCAAGAGGATCGTATTTCACAACATAAAATCCAACGAATCCTGGATTGAAGTGAACTATGTCGTCTTCATTGGCTTCGATCTGAAATGTAGCTAAGGGATAATATGTTTAGAATGCTTAAATTTCCATTTCTGTGCAGTCATCGATATTGTCTGAAATATTTACTCACCATTTTTATCTTTCAGCCAAACCGTATGCTCTTCTCCTGTTCTTATGTTTTTGTAAACGAGCGGTATGTTCCAAACAAACCTGCCGAAACAGTAAAAATATATCAAAGTAAGGTAAAAAGTAAAACATGGAAATGGGTTGATATCATTTCCTTAAAATATGGGCTTCATGTTTAGATCTGACTTATTAATTATAGTTCTGCTTTTTTCATAATAAAAAGATTTCGGTTATAGCTATTTTAAAAATGCAGGCAGAATTTTGCTCTCATAAGAATACAGATGTGTACCGGGGCAAAGCTGAACCCTTTGAATATACTCGACATAATGTTTTCATTTTGTGACAGTAGTTTGCCTTTGCATTTTTGTATGTGCGGGATGTCATCAAACTGTATTGACGTTAGTACGTATTTAATGCTATAAATTGACTGTATTTCTTCATATCTATTTAAAATGTTTACATAAAATGAAGGGCATTGATTTCGGAGATTTTTGGGTATACAAACGACAATTTATCCTAACCTTTGTGAACGAAATGTTCTTTCCTATTAAGTAATTGATTCTCTTCGACTTTCTAATTGGAAGTTTTGCTCTATTTCTTTTCGTTTTCGATTCACAATGCTTATCTTGTGAAGGCTCTATCCGCTATCTTCTCACTATAACAGTCCTCTTGGGGAATTTTTGGTCCCTAAAAATTATTTTATTAGAAAGCTTCCTCCGAAGAAGAGAATGTGAACATGCAAATTAAGACTACTATATATAGTCTAGACTTTTAGTTTAGAGAAAGAGGTAGGGTAGACTGCTAGAGGAACAGTGATTAATCAAATTTAAAGTGTGACGCAGATATTTAGTAATTGATAATTGTAATAACTAAGATGACGATCTGTATTGTCTTCATATTTAATAATTGGGTGCATCTCTTAACTTTGGTTGACCTTAACTTTGTGCTGTAAATAAATTAAGTCATTTTGAATATGGCTAGTCTTTCTTCCCTTTCTCCCACATCTTTAGGCGCGCAGGCAAGATCCTTACAATCTTTCAAATTTCGCCACTAGCGACGCTACTGTCATTAGGTTAGGCGTAGTCATTTTACAACACCGTGAACACACCTGCATGGTTCTCATCTCTGTCCGCAAGTATTTCCAAATTAAAGGGACTTACTTTCCCATGCATCCTTCATATGCTAAGGGTAGTTGAGAGTACACGCTGAAGGAAACGTATATAAATGCTCGTGGGTTAAATATTCGATTAAAAGACAGAATAGAATGTCTTTTTCAAAATTCTCACCCGAAACGACTGTAAGAGGGTTTCTGCGCAACCAGTTCGGCAATAGTGTCGTTGATATCCCGTACGAACCAGTTTTGAGTCGCAGTCACCGTGCGACCGTTTCTTTTCAGTTCGACGAAAGGAAATCCCATCTGGTCTATCCAAGACTCCATTATCTCGGTGACGTTGATGTTCTGTAAATAGAATTTTTTTTCGAAAAGTTCATCAATAATCGCTTTAAACGAAATTAAAATACTCGTATATTATAATAAGAATAGTACTCAAAAGTACTGGTTCTAGACAAGTATAAATAGAATTAAAATGTACAAACCTCTGTGGAGGCTTCAGATAATTCTTTCCAGAGATCGTTCGTTTCAGCATTATTGAAAGCATATTTCTTGAGGTAGTTCTGATTTAAAAAAAAACATCATGATATATATATATATATTTCACAATTTTATATGAAATTTAAATAAAATAAAGATATTATAATGAAAGCAAAGTATCTTTAAACTATTTCAATAATTAAAAATGTATATTTACAAGAATATATATATAGATTTAACAATGTAGTAGATGTATTACACTGGTGCAGCGTGAAATTTTGGATTTTCTTTACATACGAACGTTTATCTCCCTGTTTTCGTTATGATTACGCTTTCAGCATAAACTCGTTTCGAGTCGTATTGTCCACTGCGGGAGTCACATTTCAATAAAAATTTTCTCAAAAGTGTTCCTTTTTCAATTCCTACTATTAGCTCGCACTGTCTATATATTTATTTATTTATATATTTGTATATTTATTTATTTATCTTGGTGGAATTTTCAATCGTTCATAAAATACATTTTAAAGCGCTGAATTGAGCTGAAATTTTATATACAGGATCATTTTGGATGACAATACAATAATTTAATTATAATTAATAAAAAATAATTGATTAAAACTAATTATTTAAAGAATTACAAATACAGCTACGTTGGTGACTTAGCGACCCTTTTGGCGACTTGTGTCAAAACTTGTGAAAAGGTTTTTTTCTCACGTGTTAAAGCATTCAGTTGGACTGAAATTAAAAGAACAATACGATACTTTAAAGATAATTAAAAAAACTAATTACCCCTTAATGTTGTGATTCGGTCCTATGTATATACATATTTATATTAATTGTAACTATTTAATAAAAAGTAGCTAAAATAAAATTTTTCGTTGTTGATCTAAGTAGGAATCGACTTAAAAACTATTTTTTTTATATTACTTGTTTTTATTTATTTTGAATTTCGTAAGGATATGAATTAACCGATATTCACGTAATTTTTTATATGAGTATAAATTTATTAATAACGCTGCAAAAGCTTTATGCAATATAAATCAGGCATTTGGAGAGAATACTGTTAACGATTGAAAAGTGCAGAATTAGAAAAATTTCGGTCTGGTGATTATTTTCCTTTACAAAATGAACCGCGTGGAAGACCCAAAACATCAGTGAAAAATAATGCCTTGATACCACTGGAGGAAACAAATCCAATTATATCTATTATATTTACAGCAAATTTACGAAATGTATCAAAAATTGAAAGTTATACGAGTATCACTTGTTATTTGCCATGATCCAATGCTTCTCCAATACAAGGTTCATCTACATACTTCGTACAAAACAACTGCGAAATTAAATGAATCAAACTTTTTTTAAGCATTCAGCGTTTTCGCTGGATGTTCCGCCAACCGGCTTTAGTTATTGTTTTTAAACATTTAGTAAAGTTTTGCAAGCTAAACAGTGTGAGAAGAAGGCACTCCAAAAAATTCCCTATCAGAGTTTATTGATTCTAAATATCAGAATTCTTGAGGACAGGCATTTATGTAATAAAATCTCATTGAAAAAGATGTATAAAAACAAATGGAGCATATTCTGATTTAATGAACAGGTTTTGGAAAAAGATGTGTAGTTTTATACATTCAAATTAAAAATAAGACATTTAACTTTCCCCAACCTAATAAAGGTCTTGTATTATTTATTTAGTAAACATCCTCAAATTTCATTACCTTAATTTAAGGATCTTATAAGTGTTATTGTAAAGTTTCAAAATTTCCTACATTTTTGTGAAAAGGTTAGATATCTTGTAATTAACTTCAGGCTGGAGGAACAAAAAATCATGAATATAATTATAAAAAATAAAAAATGCTGAAATTTCCTCAGTATTTTTTTTAAAAAATTTTCTTAATTCTTCATAATAATAGTTTAGATTTCCTTTTTCGAAACATTTCTCCACTCCCATTAAAGAAAATACAACCAAATCTCTAATTTTACAACCAAAAAACCCAAGCTCTAATTTTTTTTAGGGTATAAAAATCGACCTAATCTAATTATATATATACATATATAAAAATCGAAAATACGTACAGAAAGCCCCTTTCGGAAATCTTCTTTTAGAACATGTTGAAGCATTTTCAAGATAGCACTACCCTGGGAATAAAAAGATTAGATTTGCACATTAAAATTTATACATGTGGATAAAATCCCAATCCAGGAGAAACATTTTATTTTTAAAGATTCCATTTCATTGAAATCAAAAGTACTGTTAAAAAAAATTATTTTTCTTTAATTTTTATTAAATACTGTAAAATAATTCAGTCACAAATACAACTGGAAAAATTAACAGACATTTAATATTGAATATTAAACATCACTATTGAATATTGAATGTTTTTTCCAGCTGCATATGTCTGCCCTGGATACACAATATTCTATGCACAGTCAATAATTCCTCACAATTTTGAAATTAAATGACGTATAGGTCAATATTTGTGATAGTATCCCACTCCACATACGCGAAATAGCGGTTGTAATTATGTAACTTTCCGCGTGAATTCTGCGCTTTTTGCCGTCACTTATTACATGATGGTAGATAAAGCTAAAAACAACCTCGAAAAAAAGCAAAAAAGCCTTTAAAAAGCACAAAAATAATTTTTATTTTTAGGATTATTGATAAAAAGAAGGGGAGAACTATTTGGTCCTGATTTTGTTTAACGTTTACGAACAAAATGATGGTAAAATCTTTAAATCTCAAGAGCCATCTATGCTCGTATGGCTGTTTTCGGCAAAAGTACGAGAGCCTGAACTAAACGCGGAGCACATTTTCAGAGAGAAAAATGCCTCAATTTTCATGAAAATTTACATTATAACTCATACATCTATTAACAATATAGTGTTTCTTAAATTTCAGAATATTCCTTGAGTATAATTTTTTTTCATTTTAACACGTGAAAAGACAGCTCATTTAACATTACGGTGCAGGAGAAAAAAGGTGAAACACATTTTATACCAGAAGAAATGGCTTAGCTCTGTCAAAAAAGTGAAGAATGATAAAATATGCTCTTCTCTAAGGGATAGTGAAGCCAGAATATAATATTAATTTTTCATTCCTTTTATATCTGAAAAATGTACTTAATTCGGGTCCTATTCTTTAACATTAACAGAAAACAGCCTTATGCTCAGTCACATGGAAAGAAAAGTGACGAATGAGAAAATTCCCTCTGGAGGGGTAAGAAGTTCCCTGTCAGATGTACCAGAATTTTCTAGATCAGATTGCTCTGAAGACAATTCATGGCATCCCTCACTCGGCTTTGATAATCTATACTGATGGCAGCATGGGCGACCGTGGAGTTTTTGGAAGCGGCGTACACATTGAGACACCTGATAGTACATTTTACATTAAGATTAGGAATATTAATTGCTGTTCTGTTTTTATAGGTCGGAACTTATTGCAATATATAAGGGGTTGCAATTTATGGACACTGCTTCTGACTTTGTCTTCAGGGACATTTGATTTTAACTGACAGTCGTGCTTCTATACAGCGCCTTTCTCATTGGACAGCTGTTTGGGATATGACAATCTTGAATATTCTGGATCTTGTAGTTTGACTTTCTTCTAGACATTCTGTATACTTTCAATGGTTTTCCTCCCATATTGGATTGAATAGTAACGAGACAGCGGATAGTTTGGCCAAGTCTGCCTGTGCTGACACCTTGTTGGGCAACACTTGTCTAATTTTTGCCGAATTCTCCTTCATTACAAGGATAGAATTAAATGCACTTTGGAGAATATCCCCTGCTCCCTCTTCGTATTTTTGGAAAAGACCTCGTTGGTATCACCAACTTAATATTCCTAGGAACCAACACACGGCTCTATTACGCCTTTTTAGTGACCACATCAAATCTTTTACTTTTCAACAGGACCGGAAATTCTTTCCAGAGTGTCATAGAAGTGAGGCTGATCAGGCTTACCCCAGTTATATTCTTAATTTCTTGAAATTTTCTATTGAAGAGGTTTTAGAAATCCTATTTTATTTTTGGTCTTATGAAGATGGTGTAGCTAAGTTACACCATCTGAGATAAGAAACAACAACAAAACTTCCTTCCTTTATTTCCCTTCCAAGAGAAGAACATCAAGACAAAAGCAATTTTTTCCCTCCAATCGTAAAAGCTTCCTCAGAGGAACTTAAATTTGTTGCTTCGGTAGGAAATTTCAAAATACACTATTAATGCCAAAAGATTCAGAAAAAAGGATTTTTTTTTGTTTTCCTGGTTTTAATTTAATTTTTCAAAGTAATTGCTTTATTTTCGCCAAAATTATTAAATTAAAAGAGCTTTTAGAATATGCACAATCCATTTTCACTGAGAACTTTTTCCCAAGAAATACATAAAAAGTGCCAAAATACTTACCTTTTCATACGATATAGCATCAAAAACGTTAGCTATTCCGTCTGTTGTCGTAACACTCCGTACCACTGGATGAGAGTCTGGTATTGGAATCCAAGCACATCACTCGGGAGATCTTCCGCACGTCTAACTGCAAAAACAAATATGAACAGTTAACGAGTCCTTATAACGAGTCCTATTCGCGTTTCTACTAAATCCTCTGGGAAAATACTCTTTTTAAGTGTGATTTTATTTAAAACCGTTTTTCGTAGAGATGACTTTGTTTTATGTAAATGAGAGCTTCTAATTTAAGTGCTAGTCGTGGAGTAGGCGCGATGATGTTTGAAAATTGAGTATAAGATTAAAGCAGAGCGTTAGCAATCGGTGGTCGCATTTTGTGATATTAATTACAAAAGAAGGTGTAAACGAAAAGATAACAGGCCACCCTACGGCTTATGATTAAATAAATGTTGAAGCAAGGTTGTTCAGGAAAGTAGAATAAGTACTCTTATTTAAATTACCGTTAGATTAATAAGTTTAATTGCTCTTTAGGTTTAGTTATTAGAGGTTTCTAATTAAGTCTAATAAGTGAAAAAGGAAATAAAATTGTTTAAATTGTGAAATGTCTTATTCTTATTCGAACTCTCTCACACCCGTGATCGAAGGACCGCGACACAATTATCATCAGGTTAGAGATTTTAGTGATCCGTCTTCCAATAATTGATACTTTTTTACTTTGCTTTGTACAATCGTCATAAAAAGAATTTCCTTAAAAACTTATTAACTTTCATCGCAACTAGACAAAATGGTTATTATTTTTTTATGTCTCAAAGAGAAATATTAATATGGTACAAAAGTATTTTGCACAACTTAATTATAGTACTGTTAGCTAAGTTCTAAAGCATTTTTTTTTTCATTATGCAATCCTATTTCCATTACACAGAATGATGTATACAACAGTCTAAATAGTCTATATTATAAATTTCAATTGTGAAATCAACCATTGGCTCCAAAGATATATAAAAAAATTCGCTTGGGGGGAGGGGGTACTAATATAGTGGATTACTTCGCGCGCGAAGCAAATGATTAACGGTATTTTTCAAATCTTAAGATAAGTAATAAATTTATCGACAATTAAACATTATACTCTAATACATGCTTCCCTAAAACAACAGAATATCCAAATTGTAAGATGTGACTTTCAGCATTTCCCGAACTATGGATTGTAATTGAAATAAATTTCAATTACCTCCCTTGATGAATTTAAGGGCTTTTGTGAAATGGAAAACCTTTCCATATCATATTTTCGGTACAAGCAAGTGTCTTTGAAGAGAAAAGACCATGTGGAGACGCCAATGCTCGTTGAATCTATCGAGGGTCAAATTCCTCATGTTGACATGGTGTGGAAGTTTTGGCAGAGGGGATGCCAACTCCGGAGTCATTCTCGGTGGTTGATCTGGCTTAATTTGTGAGGTTAGTTGCTAATATTCCTCGTGTTATTTCGTAGAGTGAGAACAATAGCTAATCACTATCTGGAATAAAATCATTATTTTTGGAAGATTTTTAAAATACTGATTTACTTGTCGATTATTAAGGTATCCAAATACGTTCGGAACCGTGATTTTAAAAAAGCGCATAAATGGAAAATTGTCATGATATTTAGATTAGAATACATGTATAAAATTGTTTCAAGGAGATTTTGACAAAAAAAATTTAAAACAATATTTTGGAAAAAAAATAACTTAGAATAATCTTTTTCAAAATGTTCCCCTTTTTGTGAAAAATCTTCTATTAAAAAATTTTTTTTCCTGTTTATATTTTTAACCTCTCTACAGAGGCTCAACTAAATTTTTTAAAAAAATTCCCATTATTTTCAAGTTACCAAATTTAAATAATTTTTGGCATTTTTTTTTTAAAAAGCTCCCCTCTGTTGTCGAAAAAATATAAACCCACTTCAAAGTTATTTTTTTTCAAAATTTAGGAGCCTGTACGGAGGTCTGAGCATATGCAGGCAAAATATTATATAATAGAAGATTTTTCACGAAAAAGAACATTTGGGAAAAAATTTTTCTAAGTAATTTTTGCCGAAATATTTATTTAATAATTTCTTTTTTTCAAAATGTCCTAAAAAAATTTTATACATGTATTCTAATCTAAGTACACTAAATATCCTGAAAATTATCCATTTCGCGCTTTTTAAAATCCCTTAAATTTGCCGGGTACCTTAAGGTCACACTTAGAAAAACAAGAAAGCTATCATGAGTGACTTAATAATTTTGAGTTCCAGTCAAGAAACAAAAATGATACTTCAGTTGCACCTTACTCTTCTGATTTTAACACTACTCTAACGTCAGTGCTTTGAGCTCCATCATACTAATCATGCATCTATTCCAATTGTTTTATGTGCAAGCAGGGCCATTTTTAACCTTCCCAATGCCCTAGGCACTTCAAATTGTTGCACCCTCCCACTATTTCCAGTACACCCCTCTCCTTCAGTTCTAACTTAGCCAGTTTTGGTTCGGGATGGATTTTCCCTTTTCTCTCTTACTCTTTCCATTTCTTTCTTTTTACTCTTCGGAGAATCTTTCCATGGACCCACTGTGTTCTGGACTGGCAACCGGCAGCCGTAAGGAAAAGATAATGGCATGGTTTGATCATTCTTGTTCATTTCTTACTTTGCAGCATCACGGACCACCCACCTAGCCTTTTGTAAATTAGTACAGTAAATTAATGGAATCGTTGGTAATTACAGTATAGAATATACATTTTTGTATGAGCTGTTTTCTCAACTTGTTAATTATCATATTTTTCATCACTTATCGCTTTACTATCTTTTTTTACTTTTAGACATCCTTACTCTTTGCTAAATCATTGTACTTGTGCAACAAAGGTTTTCATCAAGCTTTGATCATTTCAAAATCATTAACGACATCCTTATCATCTGTTTCCATTGCACTGTCGTTTTGAGGGTATAGAAATATCAAACTGTTAAGCTTTTCTTTTTCCATAGTAGATCCCATTTCACTCTGTACTTTTGTAAATGTGTGGGTTCTTTTCGGATGGGGTCGTGTTCGAATTGTGAAAAAAATAATTGCAGTCAGGATTTTGTCCCTCTGTTTTATTTCACTCCTTCTATGGGACACATCATAAAAAAAATATTAAGATGATACAAGATTACTTTTGATCCACGTCCACGTATTTCTTCCTCCGACCACGCTTTTCTGCCTTCGGTTTTTTCGCTACGCCCTCCTTTCTCCCCTGGTTCGGTCTCGTCCGGTCTGGTCTCTCCTGTCGTTGCCAGGTCCTCCTCTGTATATAGTGGATCCGCTGCCAGATCTCGTGTGTATGGTTCAACCTGTTGCCAGGTGCAAGCAGTAGATCCTTACAACTTTTCTTAAGGGCAGAAATGCTTCTATCATGACTGTGCTAGGCGGTTGCACGCGTTCACTGTAATTTTAATATATTTTTTTTTCGCCTTCCAGTTTTGTGCGTGCTAAAATCCTTTGCGCCCTAGGCACGCGCTAGCATGCTTAAGCGGAAAAGATTTTGTGAGCTCAAAACTGGAAGTCTGTAGATGTTGTGGGCTAGACTAAATGAAATTAAAAAACTCAGTAACGAATGATTGAAAAAGAAAACCTTACCCCTTCAATAGCTGGGTAGTGCTGCTTTAGAGGAATGTACATGATGAGGGTTGACAAGCCTTCATTCAGCCACACGTCATTCCACCATTTCATAGTCACCAAATTCCCGAACCACTGCAAAAAATGTAGATATTAAAATGAAATAAGCCAATAACCAAGTCGTGGGCCCTCAGAGATTGGCCGCCGAGAAGTACTGAGCAGTTTTCTCAAATTTTTAGCTACTTTATTTTGTATATATATAAACTATACTATTCTCTACATTAGCGGTTCTTAAACTTTCGGTCACCGCCCCGTTTATATATCAGCCTGACATCACGGACCCCCAAGATTTTGAGCACTCCTCCCTGACATGGCTAAGTGAATTAAAGGTTTTTGAAGAATCCTAAGGCTGCCTCTGCTACTTATACCGACTTTTTTAAATACTAAACACTTTTTAACACTTACATAAACATATAATTAAAAAAATTACATTGTATTAATGTCTATGTAGTTTATGTACAAACAATAAAAAAAATTGATTAATATTCTTGATCGAAATACATGTTCTAGTACAGTTTTTCACTAAGGGTAATTTTGTGACCTAGTTTAGGATGGCACATCTTTCAATTTTTCCCCGAGTACTTTAGAAACCGTAAAAGAGGGAAATAACATTAAATGAGAGACCTTCGCGGATACCCTAGAAAGGGGCTGAGAACCCCAGAAGTCCGCGCGACCACAGTTTAAGAATCACTGCTCTAGATTTTACTTCTCTTGCGAGCTTACGAAAATTTCTCAAAGATTCTTTTAACAAACATGAATAGATACGAAGTAAACTACATTTTCTTTCCAATGGCGTAACGGAGTATATTAGGTCCCCTGAAAAGTCAGGTTTGGACCCCAAGCCGGATCTTACAAAGAATACGTAATACGTTAATCAGGCTTTGGCCCCTAGAATCCTATGCACCTCTGCGATGCATGTGTTCCGGAGGTATATGTTACGCCACTGTTTCCATCTTAGTACAAAAATGTGATATATGCTCTTAGATTTGTGATATACTTCATGCATAATCTCTTTAGTTTTCTAAAAAGTATTATTTGAGTCAATATAAGGATACGAAACCTGATGGACGATTTCGTGAGCAATAACCCGATCCACTTCACTAATCCTTTTGTAAGAACTCATTTTTTCATCCACCAGAAATCGCTTGGCGTTGTATGATATCACGCCCCAGTGCTCCATTGCTGGAACGGAGTAGTTCACAATCACAACAGAATCTGAAAGAGAAAATCACCTTGCGTCACTATCATCTTATTTATCGTTATTATTATTATCATCATTGTTTTTGTTGTTGTTCTTAGGAATCCCAGTCCTATACTAACTTTCTAGAACTTGAAAAAATACCTTATTTAAAAATATATCCTGCTAAGAATTATTTTAAATAATTAGATTATCGATTGATAATTACTTCCCATTGAAGCTACACGAGGATTGTTAGTGATGTACCTCGTAATTACGAGCCTCGGTCACGTGATCATATGTGTCGGCTTCTCTATCTACAAACTTTCACATCATACCAACATGAGAACTTTGAGCCACTGCAGATTTAATGTGCATCAGCTCTTCTTCTCAAGTGGCATCGAACTCGAACCCATGATTTCACAACAGTGACCACGAGTTCGCATTCATGACCCCTCGACTACAGCGACCTCGCCATAGCAGCGCTTCTCAAAGTGTGGGGTGCTCCCCCCTTGAGGGGCGTGATAACTCTACGAGGGGGGCGCGAGCCTATTGAAAAGTTGAAAACTAAAGATAATTCAAAAAAATTATTAATTTACTGAAAGTAAACAAACAATATACTTTACGACATAATAAAATATAAAATACACATTTACACTGATATAGTACACTTGTAAAAGTATCAGAGTACTGTTCAATGTATTTTATTATTTATTTAACAATACTAAGTTAAGAACAAGTTTGATAACTACCAGTGACCCCATTGGCTTGTATTAACACTTATCTTAATTTGTACGGTTTATAATTAATTCCTTAACAGCCAATTAAAAGTTACACGGTTCGCACCCCAATGCCACCGTTTTCCACATAGACGCGCATATTTTAGTGCTTTTTGGGGAGGAGAAAAGGAATAAATAAGCAAATCCTATGAAATAAGTAAATCCTTTGCAAACACTGTCAATGTCCTTTTATTGCATTCCAAAGCCTTCGGTATAATTTTATGGATAGCAGTGCACAGAAAAGATCGTACTTCGCGGAAAGACGTATATATGCGTACAGAAAATTAATGCTTTGGCTGTGCGAGACGTTTATATACGTCGGTTAAAGTCGTATTGTAGCTTTAGTGTAAAAGTATAGTATTATTGAATTCAATACATTGTTATTGTATGGAGGGGGGCGTGATGAAAAGGATGATTGAATATTGGGTCACGAGTATTGAAAGTTTGAGTAGCACTGCGCTATAGCGTTGAAGACATTTGTATAAGATCTTGATTTAAATTCAATTCCTAAAAGACATTCATTTTGAAACAGGAAATTTTGTTAGAAAGTTGTGTGTAACACACGATTTGACAGAAAGAAACAAAAGGGGTTTTGCGAAAATCGAACCCCAAAGGGGATTGCGAAGGGTTAAGGGGCGTTATACATAAATATTCTTGAGTTTGAACTATTTTTTTTAGAGCGACAGACTTGAAAATTTTCTGGTATATGCTCCTTTCATAGAATAGACATGCACTACAAAAGAGATTTTGCGATAATTGACCAACGGGGGTAAAGGGGCGTTATAGATAATTATTTCCCATTTATGAACTATTAGACCTACAATCTTGAAATATTGCAGGTATATTCTTTCAAGGAAAAAAGATATGCTACAAAAGGGGTTTGGAGAAATTTCATCCCTAAGGGGTGTTACAGATAAATATTCCTATTTTTGAACTATTTTAGAACCACAGACGTAAAAGATAGTTCTACTTCAAGTCTTGACCTTCTTAAATCTAGAAGTTAGGGTTATAAGAATGTTTTTAAATACAACCGAACGTTTAGTGCTAGGACTTAGATATCAATAATTAATATACAACAGTACATATATTCATGAAACACCATGAAAAACCCAGCGAAGCGGGCGAGTAATGGCTAATTGCTTACATAAACTTTGAGACAACCTTTCACTCTGACTATATCTGATTGGGCATAACCGCATTATTCTAAAGGCCTTACATTTAAAAGTGTATCCCATGAACGAACGCTAGATAACACATTCAGACGGGCATCTGGGCATGCATTGATTGTTTAATGATCAATTTAAATAATTATCACATAAAAGGTAGACAATATTTACCTAGTTTAGGAAGTGAATAAGGAACTCCAAAGTAGTCTTCGAAATTTCCCAAAAGTTTGACAGTCAGGTTCAATCCGTGGCGCGCTTCGTCGAGGCGGTCAGAAGGAGCAAAAACTCTAATCTTGAAAAAAAAATTAAATTTATTTATTTGTTGTAAAAATACTTTCATTTAGTAATTAATAGACTTTCTCATTAGAATAATGGATAATTTCTTGAGTACTCTAAGTCAGTAATATTTATCGTATGAATATTGTAAAAATTCTTCAAGATTTTAAGGAAGAAGGAAGGAAGGACTTTCTAAATTTAAAGCTAAATTATATCCATACCATTTTTAACACCACATCAGTCGTAAGTTATTAAGTATTTTTCAGATTTTGCTGGAGATTGTTATATAAAGAAAGTTTTCAGATTTTTTTTTTGAAATCGAATTTAGCAATTTAAAAAAAAAATACTTATGGTATACTGAACATATAAATTTCAAATGCTGTAAATGATCAGTTATTCCCAAATCAATAACATTTTTTTTTTTATATAAACAAAAATAAAGGAAATTAAAAGAATTAGGAAAAAGATTAAGAATTATATAGAAATCTTACCGTGCATTAAAACTTACTTGTGTTTGTTTATAAGATGACGATATTTGTTCAAGGTCAGAAACAGAAAAAAATAGAACATACGTTGTTTTTAAAATTACTACAATGAATTTGTTTTCGAAAATTTTTTCCCCCAAAAGATTCCTTCGACTAAAAGAAAGAAAAAAATGTATGTATCAATCTTTATTTAATATTTTCATTTAAAGATTAAAATATTATAATTAATTTTTTAGCTGAAAATATTCGGCGTTTATGTTTATACAAGGAAAACCTTTCCCTTTTTACCCATGGTTTTGTAAAATTTTATGAATCGACCCCTATTTTTTGCCAAAAATTTTTTCCTTTTGAAATTTTTTTTATAATATTAATTCCTAGATTTTTAAATCACACCATATAAGAAGTCAATAATTTTGTATTGACTATTAAAATCATTCTGTTTATATAGGGCACCTTTAAATCAAATTGCTAATTAAAGAACACTATTTTATTTATTAACAAAAACCTTATTTTAATTTGTAATAAATTATCATTAAATAATCAATATTTTATGTGCGAAATCTTTGTAATAAGCGTTTGTAGTCCTGAAAACCCTTTAAGAATGTTAAAAAAAATTTTAACGTATTCGTTTTCCGAAAAATTTTTTGGCCAAAACCATTTGCAGCTCTTTTAACAAGGGCAAGGGTAAAATAGGGGAGAGATCTTAAAGGGAATTATTGGGAAACTTTTAAATAAAAAAAAAAGATGAAACCAAAAAAAATTTACAGGGGATTTTTTATTTAAAAGAAAATTTTGGAAATTTTTAAAGGCTTTTCTAAATTTTTTAAGGATGATGTAGAAAAATCAACCTATTTGGGCGAAAACTAAAACATTTGACAGCGACTGCGCTTTCTTTTCCTTTGGGCTTTGGAATAATGTAAATTTTTATTTTTTTAAATCTGTTATTTTGCTTATTTATTTGCGTATTTCATCTGTTTCCATTTAGAGGAAAATCTACTGTACTACTAAAGATTAACAAAAAAAAAAAATTAGAAACTTCAAAAAACCCCTATGTGTTTATTGGGGCGGCCCTTTTTCCGCATTCGAAAGTGCCCCAACCAAAATAACAACATTTTTGCTCATGCATGCATATTTTTTCTACTTTTAGCTCCCGGTTTTAATGTGACGATCTAGCTAGAGTATAATCAGTTTGAAGTAGTAGTTTTAATTTTAATAATCATGCTGCTAGATTTTATTGAAATAAATTGAGAAAATTTAAAAATTTTCCAGGACTGTAAGTGTATAAGGTTAAAAAATTGTTTTATTTATTATCTATGGAATTTTGTTTCCCAATCTTTTTAAAAGTACTTATTTTAATTTTTCAGGATATTTTGACAAAGGGAAAATGGGTTTTTAAACATGAATAATGCTGAGTTTAAATTTTGCTTTCATGGCTGGCTTTTATCAAAAAAAGGGAAATTTTTCTTTTCATATGGGCCCAAACCCGAGGAAAAATCAAGGGTTTTAAAATGCAAAAAAAGTTTTAGAATAATGTTTATATATTTAAAAAAAGATGAAAATTATACATTCATATTTAATATGGAAACAACGATTTGTTATATATAAAGGAAAATGAAATTATTTTCAATATAAAATTGTCTTTTAAAAAAAATTTTTGGAAATTAAAGTTTTAGAAAAGAACAAAAACAAAAAGTTTTTGCAAAAATATTTTAAAAAAAAACACTTGCTAAAGCTACTTGCGCAAATGTTAACACTTGTTAAAACTACTTGCGCCAATTATTGTTAAGATTCTAGAAATACATATCAATATTAATGCATGCATGCATATAAAATTCCTGATATAAGCACTATTTAAAATTGTAAATGGAATTAAATATAAAATACAATTTTTAAAAGGAAAGCAAATAGGGGTTTCCTCCCAAACCAAGTCAGAAAAGGGTTTAAAAATAATAAAAAAAAAAGTTTTTATGAAAATTTAAAAAGGGGACCCCAAAGGGTTAACCCCAGAGACTTGAAGGGGGCCATTCAGGAGCATTTTCTCCTAACAATAAATGCCTTTAAAACAGAAGGGAAAAGGAAGAGAGTCAATTTGCTCGGCCCTTCACATGGGCTTAATGCAAAAGACTTAGGTATAAAAAATTTAACTTAAGGTTGACTACTTGAACGTATTTTAAAAAAAATGGAAAATTTTATGTTTTTTTGTCCTTGGAATAAGTATTAATTTTTTAAAAACATTTTTTATTTAAATCTTTCGGGGAAAAAAAACTTAGAATAATTTTTTCAAAATGTTTTTTCTTTTTAAAAAAGGTTTATTATAATAATATTTTCCCCTTTTAAACTCGACCTCTCAAGAGGTTTTAAATAAATTTTGAAAATATATAACTTTGAAGTGGGTTTATCCATATTTTAAAAACAGAGGGAGCAATTTTTAAAAAAAAACGCCGATAATTGTTTCAATTGTTGTAATCTGAAAATAATGTGAATTTTTTTAAAAAAAAAAACATAATTGAGCCTCTGAAAAGAATCGGCAAAAAAGGAAAAAATTATTATAATAGAAGTATTTTCCAAAAGGAAACATTTTTAAAAAAAATTATTCTAAGTTAATTTTTTTCCAAAATATTGTATTTTTTAAAAAATTTTTTTTTTCAAAAACCTTAAAAAAAATACATGTATCCAAACAGACCAAATAATAAAAAATTTTCCCTTTATCGCTTTTTAAAATCCGGCTCCGAAATAAAAGATACCTTAAAAACAATATAAAAAAAGTCGAAATTTTTTGAAATCCCGCGAAGGGGGGGGAAGGGTAATAATAATAATATCAAAAATGGTAATCCTGGGGTCTTTAGTTTTCGGTGAATATTTGATTTGCCAACCCCCTTGCCATCCGGTGAAAATTTCCCGGAAAAGACAAACTTCAGCTTGTAAAGACCCCTCGGTATCTTTTCTTCGAAACGAATCACAAAAAAATCGTTCTTCTTAAAAGGAAAGGCTTCTTCGATAGCAACTTCCTCGCCGGATATCAAACCCCTCACCTCCACTCTCGTGATGTTCAGTTTATTCTGATGGATGGGGATGTAATCGGTGTCTTCGGTGATGTCCAGTTCGATGGTTTCTTCCCCCTGGACCGTCGCTTCGTAGATGTTTGGATGCAGCAGTATGTCGTATCGTATGGGCACAATAAATTGCGGCAGGCGTACTTTCTTCCAGGGCATGTAGATGTTCGTTTCCAGCCAGAACTGGACGTAGAAGTGGTGCTTTATGTTCCAGTTGATGTTGCCGTTGATTTTTTCGACGGCTATGGTTCGCAATCTGGCCCCTTCTTTGGCTTTGTTCTCTTTGAAAAACGTACGTACCTGTAGAGAAAAATTATTTTAAATTAAGGTATCGACTAGGTTGAAAAAGGAGTTTTTTTAGGTGTTAGGGGCTAGAACAATTAGAAGGAAAAGAAATATAAGTTTTAAGGAAAAAGAAAGAATAACAAATAAAACTGGAGAATCTTAAGGTATTCGACTACGTTCGAAACCATGATTTTAAAACAGCGCATAATTTTCGTGATATTTAGTGTCACTTAGATTAAAATACATGTATAAAATTGTTTTAAGGACACATTTTGACAAAAACAAAATTATTTAAATACAATATTTCGGCAAAAAATTAATTAGAATAACCTTTTTTTAAAATATTCTCCTTTTCTGAAAAATGCTTTCTATTATAATATTTTGCCTGTACAGACCTCTGTACAGAGGCTCAACTATAAGTTTTGAAAAATTCACATTATTTTCAGTTACAACCCATTGAAATAGTTATCGGTGTTTTTTTCTTAAAATTTCTCTCCTCTGTTGTCGTACAACATGGATTAACCCACTTCTAAGTTATATATTTCAATAACTCTAGTTGCCTTTGTACAGAGGTCTAAGCTATATACAGGCAAAATATTATAATAGAAGCATTTTTCGCAAAAGGAGAATATTTTGAAAATGGGTCATTCTATGTTCATTTTATGTCAAAATATTGTACTTAAATAGTTTTTTATTGTAATACTATTCTTAAAACAATTTTATATACATTTTCTAATCTAAGTGACACTAAATATCATAAATATTATCCATTTATACTCTTTTGCAAAATCACGGTTCCGAACGTAGTCGGATACCTTCAGTTGTTTTTCTAATACAGGGTGTCCGGGCTTAAAGTATCCAAAAAGTAATCGTTTATTATTACGGGACTACCCATCAGAAATGTAATAAACTATTCATCCATGAATTGGAGAACTCTCCTAGATTTTTGGGTCTAATCCGATCGGCCGCACAGTGCGTGCATTATTCGGCAATCGCAGACGAATTTACACTGGCTTCATCAGTACAGATGTGGATGACACTGTAAAAGATGCAGTGCGTACTTTAGTTTACGGAATTTAAATCAGTCACGCGAATACATTGACATGTTCAGCGAGAGCATTTAAGAAAACAGATATATTTTTTTCTTAAATTCGTGAACAACACCACCTAGCACCGAAGAAGAACCCTTGCGTTGTTATTGTTGTTGCTAATGCCACCTGTCTGACGTAGTGAGATCGAGGCCCACGAAATTCATCACGGCAAGGGGCTAGATGTACGTATGTCGTTGTGTTTAGCATTGAGCACCATACAAGTGACAGTACGATTTAGCTCGGTTCCAACCCAATTTTGAGGGAGAGCACCCTAAGTGTGGTCAGGGCCCCCACCTCTCTCTTCCCCTTACACCAACCTCACGAGAGGACTTGTTGCTCGACGGCTATTTAGAGTACCCCCATGACGCAAGGCACTATACATTTACAAACATCCATGCCTTCTCCGGGATTCGAAGCCAGTCCCTACGACACCGCAATCAGCGTCGCTAACCACTTTTACCGGTGGGTGGCTCAAAATGCTATTCCTACAATAAATGACGCATATGCATGACATTTAATTTTGTTATTTAAATGTTAATAATTGTTTTTATATTTAAATATTGTTGCGAATAAACTGTTTAAAATTTAAATGATTTTTAAAATAAATAATGGAAAGTAATGAACATCCATTAAAAAGTTACATACCCTTTATTATTTTCTAATTCTTACAACTTGGTAAAATTAAAATAATTATCAATGCCAAAATGAACTAGATTACGAAGATATAATATAGTAATTAATCACCCATATATTATTTTTATATAATTATATAATTCTCTTATCAGCTTACTTTTTAATCATTACCCAATCAAATGCCGTACTTAGTAGCTTATACGTGATACAAGTTTGTATATTACATGTAGTGCAATGGGGAGCTTATTTATTATCTTAATATATTATTTAATTATACATTATAATTAATTAACAACTAAAAATAGAACCTTAACTAAGAAAAACAGAGAAATTCTTTGCAGAATCAGGTAGAAAATATTTCAAATAACTCAGATTTACAATTTAATATGAGTTTAATCATTAGAGAGAGAGAGAGTTCCAGAAATTTCACACAATACCATCAAGCAAAAGACATTTACTTGATAGAACATGAGTCAGAATGTTCAACATCTTACTGGTATTTATTATATTAAAGAGTGTTAAATATGTATACATTTTAAAAAATACACGTGAATATTCATTTAACTTTCCAAATAAGAAGAAAAAGTATTTTAAAACATTTAACAAACCTGCTCCAAATCCATTTGGGAGTGATACTTGGAAAATACACCGATGGCAAATTCAGTAGCTTCAATAATGTCATGAGTTCTAAAAAATACCAAAAGAAAAAAAGGATAAATATATACAATCGAACTATTTAACGAAGTCGCTAAATCCTGAAAAAAAAAATCCGTTATATGGAAAATTTGTTATATAGAGGCTCATTTTTCAATATATACTTTATAAACAACAAAAAACAAATTTTAAATTAATAAACACCATATATTAAAAAAATAATTATTCACACCTTTTTGTAAATTAATATCTATTTATTTTATACATCTTACCCATCAAAAAGAAAATAAAAACTGCAAGGAAAAAAGGATATGTCAAGGAATAAATACACTATATTTTAAACATTAAAATAGTTTTATATTAAAATTAGTGAATTTTAAGGACATTTTCTAATTTATAGCATACAAGTAATTTTAAACATACATTACAAATTGCGTTCTTAAATTTAGTTAATCATAAAATGTGTTAATTTTGTTTCAGTTTTTTGAAAAAGACTTTTTTCATAATACACCTCACATCTCTGCAATGCACCAAAAATCCCTCCAGGTGTATTTTGCCGTGTCTTTTCTTACATTTTTCTAGTTATCCATTGCTACCTTGAAAATGGTCGTATCCCAAGGCCTACTCAAATTGAAGAGTTTTCTCTGTTACGAAAAATCTAGAGATCGGACAAATTTTATCTGGCATTGTGTGTATCCACTTCAAAACTGCCTCATCGACATCTTCATAGACACATGTTCTTAAACGTATTGAACAAGAATTCGATTAATTATAATTTTGTAAGTTATCTCGATTTTTTTATAATAGTTGATAAGCTGTTTGGAGGAATACCAAATTTTATAGCAAAATCCTTTTTCTTGACACCTTTCTCCACTTCCTGAAGAATTAAATTTTTTTGTTTGATGCTCAAAGCACTGCTGTTTGACATTTTCGAGCTACAAGAAACGAAGTCTCCAATACGACTGATTAACACTACAAATGAATGGAGACTAATTCAAGGACACGAAACAATTCCACTGAGGGTGAAAGGGGATATCGAAGATGTTTCTAGGAACTGAGCAGTGGGGGTTAAAGGTTACACTTCTTAGATGAAAGGCCCAGAATTCTATTTCTCTTGACGAGTTAGGAACCTAATAAAACCAGTTCAAGATTGATGACCAACATAAAATGTGTTTAAAGAGAGAATAACTTGAAATGTCCAGAAGTACTTTAAAAATAGGGAGAGAAAAAAATTGAATCGCAAAAAAAAATTCGTTGTATAGAAAATGCGCTTCGCTATTGAGAGGTTATTTTACAAAGAAAACCGTGAAATGTTCTTGGTTCCAAGGAAAAGTTCACTATATAGAAAAATTCGCAATACAGAGGTTCGGCTTCATATTATTCACCAAAACGATTAAAAAAATATTTATTCAACATCCTCTGTAACTTTATTTAGAGCTAAAAAAATGTTACTTCGAAATCTTGCTATTACAAAAAGAATCCAATGATATTCTATTTACCAGGTGAATAATATGTCACAAGAAAAAAGAATAAATCAAAGATTATAATGCTTTGAATATTACGTCTGATTTGATACATTCAATCACAGATACTTCAAGTGCTATAAATTTTAATATGAATAAGTCATTTCCTTATAATTTTTCTGTGTATAATTACCTCAAAATTAAAATGATTTTATCTTGAATTTTGCAAAAATTTAATCGTATATTAAAAAGTGAATTACGCATCTCATTTCAATATTACATCAAAAATTCATAATTTTAGAAATATTGTCAATAAAGTTTATTAAAAGTATTTCCACGATGAAAACTATTAAAAAAAATTATGAAAAAAAAAGTACACATTTTACTCCTTTAAGAAATGTTGCAAGTTTTAAAGCAATCTAGAAGAAGAAGAATTAAGTACACTAAGTGATCCGGGTTGAACTCATTTCGCGTGGCAGGACTCTTAAGAATTTCTTAAGATAATGGGTTTAATGCAATGGCAGAGAAAACTAATCCTGTCAAAACTGGATAAAACTGCATAAATTTAATTGCAAAAACTGGATAAGTTAAAAAACTGGTACTTGGAACAAAAAGGACAGATATTTGATACGTTTACAGGTGCTTACTTAACAAGTTGTGTCCAGTTGCTGTAGATAAGGCGGGTGACCAAAGCGAAACCTTTAGGATTGGAGGCAATCAAGTCCAATACACCCAGATGCTCGTGTTTACGCACCACACTCTCGTTCTTGGCATCATTAATCAGTCTAAAAAATAATAATATAATTTTCACTTTGACAATATCAATTACTTATTTCAGATCTTCTTTTAGAATTAAAATAATTTCTATTTGAAAAAAAGAATTATAAGACGAAAGAAACATTTTTGGAATTTCGGTAATATGTTCGGTAAATTGATTTAAAGTGTGTTTTGATAGCAAAGAGAAAAAAATTTCATTCTTATCTTGTTGTTATATTATAGTTTTTTTCTTTCTTTAGGTGTTTAAAGATTTAGTAAGAGGGATATGTACTAGGTCTCAAACGAATGTATTGAAAACTCTTTGAGGAATTATTATAAACACTAATATTACGCATTTATTACTTTTCTTGAAAATTTCGTACTTCTAAATCAATTTTAAGTGGAATAAATTTAAATCAAAGGAAAAGAAATCAGCATGTAGTGTAATCCCATTACTAAAATAACATGATTATTAAATGTATCTAAACATATAAGCAATATGGAACTTGATATTTATGAGTTATTAAAATTATTTTAAATAACAATAGGATAATATTTAAGGAGACACGTGAGAAAAATATGAAACTTTAAAAAAAATGTATACAATTTCGTTGTGAAAAAATACCGTATGTTACGGTACATTATGCCTACCCACGTTTAACACGCACCTATATTTTCAATTTGCATTTTTTAATTTTTAGGTATAGTCACCGTATAAGGCACGTCCTTCTTAACAAAAGAGTCTAAAATGTACATATACAATGCTGTTACCTTTTGAAGTCATTTATTCTAGGTATTATCCCACGCTTTTGAACAATGGTATACTTAAAACTATGATCCTAAAGCATAAGAAAAAGGGTCGGGAAGAATAAATTTATAAGGCATTTCATTACTAAATGTTAAAAAGGCATGTTATTTCTTTTAAATTCTAGATATATTCTAGATATACGTATAAATGAATTTTTTAATGAGCTTCTTTTTATTTTTTATTTTTAAAGCTATCTTTTTAATATCCATCGTATAACGCACACCCGTAAATTTCGATCTTATTTCTTGTGTTAAAAACTCGCGTTATATACCGTAATATAGGTACTTACGGAGTTATCTATTGCAAACTATCAGACTATTTTCCGCTAATCTAGTATTCTTTTTATGCTCATCATTTATTATTTTTATTATATTTAGTTTCTCCAAATGACTTTTTTCTGCATTTAAATTGTTTCTTGGGTTTTGAAATATTGCTGAAAAGTTACATTTCTAAGAACTGTATTCCATACTACATAGCCATACTAAGACATATATCTTTTAATATTATCTTAACTTACTAAAACTTTTCGCTAGTAAAACAATATTTGGAATATTTTTCGAGGGAAAAAAATAGCACAATACGAAGTATATATTTTTTTGCCTTTCTCTATAAATGATTTGGTTCAAATTTTAATATACCCAATTCTCAATTTCATCTTAAACACGAGTAGAAATTTTATAAAATTGTTATTTTAAATCAGAAAATCTCAATATTTGAACATTTAGAAAAAAAGAGTAAAATATTTCAACAATTCAAAAAATTTTGTTATTAAGTTTTTGAACAAGAAAATGCACTAACATAAACACAAAAATATCGACAAATATTGAATAAATTGACATCTTATGACAAGTATGGATTTTAGTTTTTAGTCTCATGTGTTGTTGTTTCTATTTGGGCTCTCTAAGACTAGACCAACTCCATCAGTCCGTATATTAAAAGAAAATCCAAGGGTAAAAGAGGTTTTAAGAACACCTCGTTCAAGTCAAAATTTAAGCAATGTGAAAAGTACTCAGGTGATATCTGAGCAGCATAGCACTTCATACACATCTTAAAAGCTTTTAGCCCCTGTTTAAAGGAGTGAGATTTTAAGTATCCTCTGGCAAATCAAATTATGGAAGTCTGTTGGCCTCTATGACCTCAAAGAGTAGAGTACCACCGGGGTGTTTTCGTGAATACCAGACACGTTCAGGAAGAACTGTGCAGTGATCCTTTGCTTTTTCTTACTATCGGTGAATACATCACTGAAAGTAGAAAACATATCAGGCCGGGGAGTGTCCAAAGAGGCAGCCTTTGCCAGTGAGCTTACTATCTCGTTACTAATAATTCCGACATAGGATGGAATCTATTAAATATATAATTCAACACGTTTGCATATATAACTTGTCAATCAACCAAATCTCATGTATTTTTATGGATGGATTACCAATAATGTTTTCATAACAATTAAAGAAATTTAGCAAACTGTAAAGGGCTTTTAAAAAGGCTACATTTATAGATCTAGGTCAGTGATTCTCAAGCTTTCAATAATTGCGACCCAATATTCAAGCATAATTTTCATTGCGCCCCTCTCCCCCTCCATACAACAACAATGTATTGAATTCAGTTATACTATAATTGACGCTAAAGCTACAATATGACTTTATCCTCATCAGAGCTATACTAGCATATATAAACGTCGCGCTCAGCCAAAACCTTGATTGACCCGGACGTATATATACGTCTTTTCAAAGTACTATTTTTCTGTGCACTGCTATTCATAAAATTATTCCGAAGGCTTTGGAATGCAATAAAAAGATCTCAAAAATGTTTGTGAAGGATTTATTTATTTCAGAGGATTTGCTTTTTCATTCCCTGTTTTTCCCTCTCCCCCCTCCAATACATCACATACGCACGCCTACGTGGAAAATGGTGGTATTGGGGAGAGAATGATGTATCTTTTAATCGACAGTTTTAAGGAATTAATTCTAAACCGTACAAATTATCAAGATAAATGTTAATTTTTGTATATAACTTTATATATGACAAGTTCATGGCGTCATTAGCAATTATTAAACTTGTTCTTAATTTAGTATTGCTGAATTATTTTGCAATACTGCGTGAATTTGTGTATTTATTTCTTATTATGTCAGAATGTATTTTGCTGGTTTACTTTCAGTAAATTAATAATTTTTTAAACAATCTTTGGTTTTCGACTTTTCAATATGCTTGCGCCCCCTCGTAGAGTTATCTCGGCGCCCCTAGGGAACTGCGCCCCACAGTTTGAAAACGCTGCTCTAGGAGCCACAGACTTTTCTAAGACAGAAGAGAGGTTATATCTGTTAGTGAAGAAAGAAAAGCTGTTCTACTTTTCAGAAGAGTAACATTCGAAATGGTTGTCATGGCGACAATTATCCTCTGCTTCTCGTAGGGATCGTTTTCTTCGGTGTATTTGTCCCATAAGAAATTCCAAGCTTCGTCATTGTTACGAACTCGCAGACCGTACTCGTAGACGAGGTCTTTTATTTCGTTGTTGAGTCTAAAGGAAGAAAAGTAAAAAGAGAAAAGATGAATAAGTATTCCTAGATAAAAGTGTCTTAATTGAAAAAAGAGTAAACTAAGCTTAATGTGTTTCAGAAAAGGAATATCTATTTTAAATCTAATGTAGGTTAAATTTAACTATTAAATAAGTTATAAGAAACTAAATAAAGTGTTCAATTATGATTATTTGAATGTTTACTAATTATTTCAAATTTTATTTTAATATTCTTTATTTTGATTATTTTTATATAAGAAAATTACTTTACTAATGAAAGATTTTTATGGATAAGAGTTCGCAACTTTTTTACTTTTGATCAAAATAAAATGTTGTAAGGTAATTGACTGAATAGAGTGAAACAAATTCTCAAATTATTTAGATTTTATTGAAATAACAAAATTAACAATCTCATTAAAAATATATTTCACCACCATTATTTCCCTTCATAAATTCAAAATAGAACATTTATTTTCATAATAACCTCTTTCATTTAGAATAAAAAATAGTAACAATAACATTTAAAAGGTGTACGATTAGTGTACGTTAGTGTTTAAAATTAATAATAAAGCATAATACATATGCAAGCTATCAAAAGATATTTTTATAGAAAATTAAATTTTTTCAAAAATAAGACACACAAAAATAAGAAAAACTTTCTTGGAAATGCAGTAAAATGATTTTCTACACATCTTTTAATAAAAGGATATTCCATCGCATTAAATTATGCAATACTAAAATAAATATTTTAAGAATTTATAAGGTTATAATTATTGGGGAGATAAAAAGTTTTACATGTGGTTCTATATTATTTGTTGTCTTTGTAATATGTTTCTGCAAATTAACCCTTTATCTACCGACGGTACTTTAAAGTACCATTTTCACTTTAAAATTAAATAGAATAACCATTTTTACGAATACTCTGACGATACTTAGCAGGAATATTCTTTCAAATGCACTCTTCCACTCTTGCTTTTTATTGTTTTATTACAACATTTTCAAAAAAACTGTAACTTTAAATCTGAATTTTTTTTTTGCTACAAAATTAAGTGAAATATCTACTCTTATTTTAAAAAGCAGCATTTTAATTTCTTTACGTATAACTGGGATTTAACAATAATAGAGATTTTCAAGGTACTATTATTATTATTATTATTTTCTTAAAATATCTGGAAAAAAGAAACTCATTCTTCAAGAGGTTTTGGATTTATTTCGGAACCTACTATCTTAAATCAATGATGTACTAACAGATGATTTTCAGATGAAGAAGTCTCAGTAAATTATCTGATGGAATTTTCGGCAGATGCTTAGGATGACTATCAAGAGAATGAACTTTAGGTGCAGTAGTTCATGTTAAGAAAATATTGCATTTTTTACCCCATAATGCAGTGCTTTGAAAAACATTCAATCGAAACATCACTAAAAATGCACCACATTTAATGAATTTCTGCGTATTAATGAAAAAAACTGTTCCTTTGAATATCATCAAATTAAGTTTATGTGTAAAATAGTAAATAAATTTTAAAAATGAAAATTTTGTGCTGTAAAATATCAGTGTTTTCTGGTTATTTAGCATTTTTAAGAGTTAAAACTGCGCTAAAAAATTCATTCGGTATTTTCATGTTATGAGAATATTTGAGACCTTTGTAGACTGACGGTTCATTAAAGTACCAATTCAATTAATTAGCTCTAACGGATTAAATTTCCCAAAGTTGAGTATTTTATTTATGCATATCCCTTAATTTCCAACGCAGTGATTCAAAAAAAAATATTGCATGAAAAATTTGCAGTAAATCATAATGCGGTAGATAAAGGGTTAAATCAACCAAAAACTGGAAGAAATGAGTAACAAAAAAAAAAAAAGAAAGAAAGGAACTTGTAACAGTACCGTTATAAAAATGTAGCATTTTAATTATTAAAAATTTATTCAGTGTATTTTTCTTAGAAATCAAGCTGCTGAAAAATGAAATGTCATGAACTCACTTAGCTCCTCTCATCCATTCTCCAAACAATCGTGACGCAGTCTGTAAGCAGTCTTGATTTTCACTTGCACAAGCTGCTTTAATGATAATTTTCCGTAGCTTCCTTCGAAAAAAAAAATCATTCAATTATTTTACATAAGAACTTACGCTTTAAAAAACTCCTGTATGTATTATAAATAAAGAGTGCTTAAAATGAATAAAATAATACATAAAGTATTAAAACTATACAAGTTATACATACAAATTCTTACGAATTTTAAAGAAGGATAAAAAAAGGAAATCTCTTCCTATTGTGTTTAAAGGCTATTCAAATTCTTTTCCAGTAGAAAATTCATTAAAAAAAAACTTAACAAATGCCATTGAGATAATTAGACTTTTCATACAAAAGATAAATCAAATTTAACTCATAAAAAGCTAATTCTGTTAGAGTTTAATTTATTCTTTTACTTGAGTAGTTGTCAATCGGAGCAATAAAATGTGCTTTTCAACTTACAGTAAGAGATGAAAATAAATACAATACTAAAAGAAACTATAATGCAAATTCAAGTTAATACAAATGAATCATTATTCTTTAAAGCGTAAAAAAGAAAACGTACCTCTCTGAAAAATCCTCGGATTCACCCCAAGAGTATTTTTTGTAGAGTTTATTACTGAGATGCCTAACGTATTCCTGAAAATTCAAATTAGGTATATCAGGAAAAAAGAAATTTTTGAATGAATTATAAGCAAACACACACAATTACAGATTAATATCAAAATGATAAATGATACGGTGTAAATGAGACACTGCATGTTACTTTTATACTAAATTATATTTACAATCAGCAGAATGTGTATATCAAATTATATAAAATTTTTAAATATTATTATAGAGACGGATTGTTAAGAAAAGTCCTTAAAGATGCAACAGTAGCCGAGGTATAACGATATGGAGTTATTTGTAGCTAATAGAAATTAATGTATTCCCTTAATAATTTATTATAGAAGCACAAAAGAAAAAAAATGAAAGGATAATGACTAAAAAGTATTGCTACGGAAGCCTTGACCTCTCTTATTCGCTTCTTAGCAGAAAAAATATTATGCCTGCAAAAGTGGTTTGCAGGAAAGAGAAAATACTTTTTCACTAATGCTATGTAAGTGGTGTAGTGACTTAGGGGACAGGTCTTATAACCAAATAACCAAATATGGTGTTGAAACGAGAAACCTTGAGATCAAGAAATAATTGTTAATTTACGAAGCAGTTGAAATCTCTAGAACAGGAGAGCGCTAAATTTTCCTGGGTACGGGTTTCTTCTAATTTTTTCAAGGTGTTACGGTCCACTCAGTGGCGTAGGTATGGTGAGCTATATAAGAAAAAGGTCTACGATATAACTTAATAATAAAAACGAAATATGTGCTTACCTATATAACTACAATGGAAAAAACTACACACCACAAAACCACAATAATATTAAATGGTGCATTTGTTACCAAACAATTTAAAGTACATTAAAAAATAAAACATGCTCATCTAAAGTTAGTTCTTCAAATAATAGTCAATAGAAGAATTAGTGTGCAGACTATCAGCCAACCTTGAATATTTTGGTATAAAATTATGAACTGCTAATCTCCAGGGGATCATCTCAAAAAATTTTTGCCGTCCACCAGTCGATCGCGATTGACTTAATGCTCACCCCTGTTCTAGAATGTCCTTCTTAGCCTTTTTGCGGACGATGCAGGGAAGATGGAGTAAAAAAATTGACAGTGACAATGTGCTTCATGTGCCTAACACGATTGTACGGAATTCTATTACGGATAGCTGTTTGCTATATTTGTGTGATTTTATTTTATTCTATAGCGGCTTTTACCCCATTTTAATTTGTTTCTTGGTTAAAGAAAATCTACTTTGATTATATTAGAGAGTTCCAGAATAAATTTTTATTTACTCCAAAAAACTATTGATTGAGTGTATCTTTCGAACATTTGAAAGACGATCAATGATGAAAAAAATAAAAAATGTGATTACGATAAATTTTCCGAAAGAATTTTTACGTAACAATAATTTCGCGATTACAACGCACAATTAAGAATTAGAGAACACAACGTGACGTTCCATCTATTGTTTTCATTCTGCCGTGTATTGCATCATGTTGCATCAGTATGAAATATAAACAAAAGTTAAAATTCTTACGTGTATTATATTCTCGATTTCCTTATCTCCTCTGAAAAACCACTTGATACGGGAGAGTTCGAACAGAACCGTTGACCAAACACCATGGTACTCCTCTTTCTTGAGATATCGAATCAAATTGAAGGGTATGCTGTACGGCAAGTGCCCTGCTGAAGCGAGAGAAAAGGACTCAAATACTAGATTCAGACGGTCGGCTGGACTGAAAACCTGCAGAAAATAATTTTCGTAAATTAATTTCTCCATATTCAAACATGAGGTCAAAAACGTTTTGATACAGGAATGAAGTTTTTATAATCTTTTTTACAGCATTTAAATATGTACATGCTGAAAGTTATACTCGGTATAAGGGGGTAAATTCCCGTGATATCATAGCCACATGATAATGATAACCACGTGTTTTAAGCCAATCAGTTTAAAATCTCTTGTGGCGTCATAGTCACACAATCGAAACCAATGAGGTTAATTCATGTGACGTCATAGTCACATGATAGTGAAAGCCACGTGATTCTAGCCAATCAGTTCAAAAACTCATGTGACGTCATAGTCACACGATAAAAACTATATCTTGTGTTTCCAACTACTCAATTCACGCGCTCCGGTGTTGCCAAGTTTTGCTCTTTGCAGAAACTTTCTCTTAAAAAGTACATATGTATAAAAAATGCATTTTATTTAAAAGTATAAGCATAAAATACGACTTTTTTTTAATTTAAAAAATATTTTTGAAGAAATTTTTTTCCCTAGCATTTAAACATCTTTACCCAAATATGAAATTTGAAATTTTATCTAAGCTTTACAAATAGAACAAGTACAATTAGTTTAATGTTTGTTTTGAATTGAATGGAAAACACGTGTTTGTTTTTATCATGTGACTTCATGAATCAAGCCCATTATGTGTTTCCAGCTAATCAGTTCATGCGCTTCGTTTTGTTGCCAACTTTTGATCTTTTCAGAAACTTTCTTTTAAAAAATACAAATTTGTCAACAGCAATAATGCACATAGGTAGGCAAATTTCATTTTATTTAAAAAAAACATGCATGAAATAAGATTTTTTTTTAATTTTAAAATATTTTGAAGAAATTTATTTTTTCTAACATTTGAACACCTTTTTACCCAATTATAAAATTTGAAATTTTACCCAAGTTTTACAAATAGGGAAACAATTACAATTAGTTTGTTGTCTTTTTTTAATTCAATGGAGAACACGTGTTTGTCTTTATCATGTGACAGTCATGAATTGAGCCCATTGACTTTTTCTGGAAAAGTTCATTAATTCAATGTTTAAATTTTACCCACTTAATCGTCTTAAAATTCATATGTTTAAAGCCCACCCCCCAACCAAAAATATTGACCGGCTAAGAAAATGTGAAGGGGATGATAGAATGTGATAAAAATTGACATACAGACGGATAATGCATATGTAATCAAGTGATTTTATTTACAAAATGACAATTCTAAAAATGATCGTAATAATATCGTAAAATGACACAAAGAAAGATTTGGTACTTACTGTATGGTCATTAAGTAAAACTTCTATGAAAGTTTCCCAACTTTTCTTGTCATATCTCACCAAATAGTATCCGGTAAAATCAGCGTTGAATTTTATCCATTTCGAAGCAGGAAGACTAACATTCACTGGAAATAAAAAAAAAATATTTAAAAAAAACCCACACACATAAAGGGAAAATATCAGGGCAAAATTATTTAAGTTCTTTTTTTCTACCTAAGAAGAATCAATTCTTTAACGTTCTTTCGAACTGCCTTGTTTAATTTACGAACATAATATACTCCTATGCCTTTTTTTTTACACACATTAATAGCTTTTCACAGATTTTTTCACGGTTATTTGAAGAAAAATATAAGTGCGATTGGTCTTGTAAAAAGTGTGATATGGTTCACATTAGTCAAAGGAAAATTCACGGATCTTCAATAAATAAGAGCGGATACCAGACAACAACAGAGAACGAATGTGACCTGTATCAGAACTCTTTCCAATTCTTTACTCTTTTAGATGCTGTTAACTGCCATTCAATACATAAAATGATCTTGGTTTTAAAAGCTAAGTAGAAATATTACAGTCATAACCCACTTTATTACATTCACGATTTTAAAAAAATTAGTAGAAGCAAATTTTAATTATAACTTTAAGTGTGAGAATAAAAAACGTTTGAGAAATTCTATCAGGAATTATACATATTTTCGTATATATTCATACAAAAGTTATATAGTTTTATGGAATAAGTACACATATATATGTAATCTATATAATAATTAAGTATTAATTGAGTATTGAATTTCATTGAAAATGATTTACCGTTATTTTTATCTTAGTTTCATTGTTCTTACACAGCTCAAATGAGCAGGATTAAAACATTGAAAAATAATTAGAATAAATTATATATTAAAAAACATAAGTTACCTTCTTCGGATGAATTCAGAAACAGATGCTTTACTTCTTTGCTTTCAGAGGTGTAATATGTTAATGGTATTTGCCAAACATAACTGAAATTGATAGATATTTTTAAATTTAAATATCCAACAAATTAAAAATCTGTTACAATTTCAAATTTTTTTAAAAAAAGTTTTAAATTCAAGCAATATTTATTAATTTGGAAAAATAAAAATGTCACAATTTTCTTTTGATAAAATATACATACAACAGTTTTAAAAAGAAAGCACATAAAAAGGTATGCAACTAGTATAGAAATTATTTCTGGACTTAAAACGAAATCTTTATGAAGTTTTATAAAACAGTGGTTAGACGTTTTATAAATAAAACCTTACTTTTTTAAAAAAATGAAATAAATATGTAATACTTAAATTGATCTATATGGATTTAGAAACTGTGATTGAAATAAAATATTTACGAAAACAATACATTAAATAATAATGAAACTACATTCTCTAAATAGACATTTTAGTTATAAAATAACTTAATAGCTTAAAAATATATATATTTCAAAGTAGAATAATGTAGGAAACACCACCGCCTATGAGTCTGTCACTCAGCTGCTGCGGCAGCTATTTTAAAAACTGGAGAGAATATTGGAGAATACGGTGGCTTGTTTCCGAAGAATTTATTGGTGTGTTTGTTGTGGTTTTGGTTAAATCATTTTGTCTTTGTTTTCAGTTTCCCCCTCCCCTTTGTTTGAGCATGACAACACTATATAGATGATAGGTTTCAAACTAAGTGACTACTTTAAGACACTACTTTTACAATTTTAGCATTTATGAGAATGCACTCTGATAAAACCAACAAGCAATGAAAGTTATTAATTCTATTAAATATACGGAAGCACTTATCTAAATTATTCTCTTGTACGCCCTGCTTCCAACTTTCTAAGTCGTTCAGTCGAAAAGTTGACGTCTTCTATCTTTCTATGAATCCTTCCTCTGGATTTCATATTACGAAGTGCGACCATTGGTCGCTCACACTATGCTTTCCGCTTAGGATCACCTCTCAACCATTACCTCGCCTATTCAACGACTAGCCCTTAATAGAATTCTGCATTTGAATAAAATCAAGTCCTCTCCTCGGAAAGCGGTTTTCAAGTAAAATCACAGTTAAAAACAGTATTTTCTTCAAGAGGATTAGAAGAAGCCGAATAGAACCCGTCACAAGGATTGTAATGATAAATGGTTTCACAGTTTTAATTCTTAGCATTTCAAAATTCCAACCACAAATCCCGTAAAATTCTGTTTTCTCTCTTTTGGAGTTATTTTTATGCTAATTTATTTGTTGAGGGAGAAGTACCTAGTTATTTCGTATAAATTGCCATAAATACCAATAAATTCTCTGGTACCATTGATTGTATGTCTTCTATGTCCCTTTTCTCTTTGTCAACAAACAAAAAAAAAAAAACGACCGTAATGCTTATTTGCTTATGTACTTATAAACTAAATTTATGTATCTCTTTTGATATGGAGAAAGAAGAGGAAGAGAACTAGAAAAAAGAAATTTAAATATAGAAGTCACCAGAATATGCCGACATCGAGAGGATAAGGGAAAATTCTCAGGGAAAAGTACGGGCAAGGTAATGCATTCGAAAATGCCCTTACAAAACGTTCGCTTTATTTACTATATATTTATTACAAAATTATTTATTATTTTCATAAGCTTAGAATTTTTCAAATTATGATTATAGTTCAAACATTTTGTACTTTTTTGAAACCATAATCTTTTGTAAATAATGTGTAAAAGATTCGAATTATTTAATTTAAATTTAAAAGAATTATGCCTGTTAGAAAATTGTTTACATTTCCCCTCTCTAAACAAAATTAACACTCCTGAGACTTCTTAAAGTGTTACTTTAAAAACGAAGAGAAAATAATAATGAAACACTTTTAAAACTCACTTGAATGGGGAATCTACTTTTGCGAATACTTTAGTCTCGGGATTGCTTAAAAATCTTTGCTGCTTTAAAGTGAATTCATTGTTGGAGCTGTTTTCAATTTTCTTAACATTCACGAGGGGAAAATTCATTTGTTTTGTCCACGTGTCCATCAATTCTTTGACGTTTAAGCCCTAGAGAATAACAATAATAACTTTTATAAACACATATTAAATCAAGAATCGTATCTTCAAAAAAGTATAAAAATTTTACTTTGCACAATTAAATCTCTCCAATACATTTTATTTATAAAAGATGTGATTAATGTATACGTACCTGTTTAGATGCTATTGACAATTCGTTCCATAAATCTTCAGTTTCGGTATTTTTGAAAGCATATTTTTTGAGATATGTCTGGAAAGAAAGGCAATTGTACAGGAAAAGAATCGAGTGAAGTTCGAGAAATAACAAATTAGAGAGTTTCTGCAGTTTTATTAAAAAAATATTAAAAAGTAGGTATTTTAAATTGTAAAATCGAAATCTAGGAAACTTAGCTTACAGAAACACCCTTTCTGAAGTCTTCACCCATGTAATGTTCCAACATTCTCAACACGGTCGATCCCTGAAAAGAATACACAAATAATTATTCAGTAACTGATTCTAAAGTATTAATTTCTGATTTTTTTTTCTTTTCGTGAATCAATATTTAAGAATTTTTCCCCAGATAGGTAAAAAAAAGGTACTGTAAAAGTACTATTGATAAATTAAATTTAAGTATGGTCATTCACTAAATTCGTTGTTTGATAAAACTTACTTGCTTCGGATTTTAATAAATATGCGCACCATTTCAATATTTAACAATAATATGTTGGATTTGATTTGGAGAAAAATTAAAAAATCAAGATGTCATGAGCAATATATTGTTACGAAAATTTCGGCTTTGTTTGTTACTCTGCTTAAAAGAATATTTCGTCCCAAAAGATCGTTTATAAGCAAAGAGAGTTCTTTTTTAGTTATACGAAAGAAACACCTTGCCGACCTTGGCGATAAATATGGTCGTCAAAGGTTGCCAATTGCCATGTTTGGAGTTGAAATAGACATCTCTACGAAAGTCTACAAAATTCTAAGATATTATTAACGAGCCCATATAAAGATGAAGCAAGATTGAAATGAAACATTTGACAGTGACTGTGCACTTTATTTGACTAATGCAAAATTTTTATTATAGATTTGATTTGATGTTTTCAATAATTGTATGATTTTTGAATATATGCAGTTGTAGATTTATTTACATGTGTGTTATTTGTCCTTATGTAAGAAGAAAACTTACTGAAAGTACTGGAGACTTCCAGAACAAAAAGAATTACTTCGATAAGACCTGCCTGTTAATTGCATATACCTTTCTTGAATTTGAAAGGGGATCAACTGTGCAACTATATGGAACTGGCTTTTTTTTCAGCGAGTTCAAACGTCCTTCATTTTATATTACACTTCTAAATATCCACAGAAGCAGAATCAATGCAAAAACTCATCCACTACGTTTATATTATACTTTATATGATTATTAGGTTTTATACTATATCTTGAAGCACATTTCCTATTTTTCTGCATAATGATATTTAGTGCAATCACCACTCTGATATACACTCTGAAAACATGATAAGTCATAACAAGCGAATGTGTATACTTTCTCTACAAATGCTCTTCCCATTCAAAAACAGGGCTCCAATGGGTAGTTCCTCCACCCACAGGGATTGAAAAGTCATTTACTAAAAGGGAACAAAGAGGATAAGAGTGGTTTGGCAAAGAGAAAACGACTTGTAACGGGGTGTTAACCACATTATTGTGTGAGAAGTAGAGTTTATATCATCCACAGAGAAGTTATTTTGGCTTCAGAATCTTGTGAATGCACTCTGTTGTAGAGTAACCGCTTGTGTTCCTACAAGAGTGTACACATAAAAATTGTGTGGCCGCGGTAGCCGAGTGGTATAGGTATGGGACCGTGGCTTGCCTTGTCACGAGTTCGAGCCCAGTACCACTAAAGACCCGCCGTGTAGGGCAGCGATACACGTAAATCTGTCAAGAGCTGAAACGTCCCCCCGTTGGTGAGGTGTGGTAGTTAGGGGGGGGTGCCAGCCGGTGTCGCTTCGCCACTTGGCCATGGTTCAAAATTACGAGGTCCGTCGCCGCCCTGTGGAACGGGGCGAGTTAATTTCAATCAATCACATAAGCATTGTGTTTTCCCGGCTGCTTGGGGTGGTTGGTTTGTAGCTGGCCTTCTGCACCGGCGGGCTGACCCCCGGGCCAAGCGGTGGGTTTTCGTTGCAGAAAATAAAAGCGCCATTGTAGATTTTAAATGACCCCAGAGTGGTGCCTTGGGGGCCTTTGGTAAAAAGAATTTCCGGGTTTCGATTTCGATCGTCAGCTTAGGGGCCCCCCTAGGGGGGAAAATGCCGTTTCCGGCGGGTTTATATCCGCCTATAGGGGGCCGCGTTGGGATACCAGCTGCTGGGGGAAAGTACTAGGTCTGAAAGGTAGAAATACCAATACCCGCCAAAAAGAAAAAAAATATTTATCTAATCATGTTTCGTTTTCCAATATAATTTTTTTAAGAAAAATAATATTGTATAGTTATCTAACACGTTGAATTTCAATAATTATTAATAAATGTCATATCAGTAAAATGAAAAAAAGTTTCTTAAAAACAAGAAAATTCTAAGAAATAATGGTTACCTTTGAATAAGCTATCGAGTCAAATATTTCAGAATTGGGATGTATAACTGGTTGGACAATCGGATGAGAGTTGATGGTTTGATCGCCTTGCATGGCTCCTATTAGAAATGTTGTGGCTGCGTCATCTTCCTTTAATCAAAAATAAATAATTTTTGTTAATTGAGTTAAAAATTAAGATTAGTTGAAAAAATAAAATGTATAAAATTTAAAAATAAACAACGGCCGAATGTCTAGCTCGTTGCCAACTAAGTAAGAGGCAGCAGAATTTTTCCCTTAAGATATTTAAATTCCTTTTATTTTTTTATAAGAATGTTACACGTAAATGTAAATTTAGTAATGACTAGCTGACATAATTAACAATTTCTAGTAGCAGCATTCTTACAAAAGAACTATCTGGAGGGACAGAAGCTAGGCCTAATTTTTCTGTTAAGTACATAAAAACAAATACAAAAAAGGGCTTTTTCATAAGAACAAAAATATCCTTTTAGGATACTCTGTACTTCTTGTTTTTTATTTCAGATTTGAAATTTCTTTAGCTATCAAAAGTTAAAAAATATGTAGAAAAATAATCGAAATATTTTCGGAATTCATTAATATGGATAAGTTACGAAATCAAAATAGGGAGTAATAATCATTGAAATATAAATATAATAAAGTAATATAATAAAATATTAAAAAATTGAAATATAATAAAGTAAAAACTAAATCTAAAATTCATCTACAAGTATAAAGAAATTTTCAATATCACAGCCATTTACACAGCATTGTCCGTACCCTTTTTTTGACAAAGGCAAATAATATAAATGAAATAGTTTTAATTCAGTTTTATTTTGTAAATAATACAGAAAAGGTTAAAATCTTAGTGTATTTTAGCAGCCTATTTGTTTATTAAACAATATCAATATATTTATAATTAAAACGTTATTACTCTAAAAGAAATCACATTGTTCTTGGCACTTAAAATTTTTCTTTATTAGCCACATCCAATGCAATGCTTAATGTATTATATTGTTACATTGATAGGGGCTCGAGGATTTTATGCAAATCAGTTGCAAAGAACAAGACAGTTCTTTAAGAACGATGAGAGATTATTGTCGAAAATCCAATCCTTGAAATACAGGACTCAGCAGCAAAATTCGCAGAATAAATATAACAGAAGGTTTCCACATCTTCAACAGCACTCAGACACAATTTTCAGTATCCAAAAATACACGTATGTAAAAGATTATTCACAAGCACAGCCGAGCTAATCGGTAATCACTGACAAGGCAAGTCTACTAATCGCTAGTCAAAACCAGACTGACTCACCTTCGGCGAGCATTTCTTTATTTATATCTCTCACGGATAACTCTAGAAAGACCCGCTTGCGTCATAGGTCTTGAAATTAGTGTATTTCTCTACTAATTTCTAGAAGAATGTAGAGGATCCCGAATTTGCCAAAAATGGTCGCCAACATCATCGCCAAGTCGCCAAATTGGTCGACAAAAATGACGCCAACTTGGCTCTATCACCAAGATTTCGCCAAGTTCCCATTGAATCACCATTACAACGTAAAGGACGGCGTTGCTTGTGATTATTACAATTTTAACGTAAATTAAATATAATTTAGAGTGAGATATATATAAGGGCATTACACATTCAAATACAAACTATTTACACTATTTTACACAAAATTCGTAACAATATCATTGCATCTTTGGGAGAAAATTACTGGATTTATAATTAAAAAAATTTAAAAAAAGCTTTTAACATGCTTTCTCGTGTCGGTAGAATTATAACATATGCAATTTACATATAAATATGTTTCCATCAGAGAATATCTTAAACGGAGACATATTTTAAAATTTTCATGTGTAAGCAAGTTCTTCATTCCAGATTGCATTAGTACATTAAACAACTTCAATATTCAGTGTGGATTTATTTCGTTCAACAAAACGAGACAAACATTTCATACAAAAACTGAACAATTAAAAAAAATGTTTTAAACATTTTCGCATTCAAATATGTATTGAATTAATAAAAAACTTACTTTGTCAAGGTCAGGTTCAACGACTTTTATACCTTTTATTGACATGTATGAAGCAAATCCTTCATTTAGCCAAAGGTCACTCCACCATCTCATGGTTACCAAATTGCCAAACCACTGGAAATTTTTAAGACATTTCAATATATTCAGATATCTATTCTAGCACTTGAAATAAATATATATAAAGAAGGAAGAAAGCATTAATCGTATATGAATATACCAATAGAAAATTTAGAATTGTGGCTCACACAAATTAAGAAAATTTATTATTTTACAAATAAGAAATCCAGTAATGTGTAAAACCAAATCCAATGTATAGACCCAAGCATTTAATTATATATATATATATATATATATATATATATATATATATATATATATATATATATATATATATATTATATATATATATATATATATATATATATATATATATATATTATAAACTTTTAAAACCAATCAAACAACTTTTTTGCATACAATCTGGTTTGAATCTAATACCAAATAGTTAAACTCTAATGTGAGAATATCGATCACTTGGATTGACATGGCATTAGTGGGAGTTATCAGCAAAATGTAGGAGTGGTGATTGTTGTAGGAAATATGAGAAATAGTTCAGAAATCGGGAATTGAAGTATTGATAAGATGCTCATGGGTGAGTTTTTGATGATTTACGCTATTCATGTGTGAATATAATGGGTTCTTAATTTGAACTTCCGGATTTTTTTCCTTCCTATACGACTATTTTTAAAGATGGGTGCATTATCTTTGGTGTTCGATGGTTCACTTATATTATGCACATAATTGTTTTAGAATTTTAACATCTTAATGTTATAATATCTTTTGGAATGCAATGGCGAATAGTTTAATTTTTTAAGTATTAACTTTTTAAATTTAAAATTTTTGAGAATTGGATATTTCCAAATTAACTTACCAAGTTGAAATAGGGGGAAAGTTGGCGCCATCAAACTAGTTTAACCCCACTCTTATCGGTCCTAAGTCCGGGGTTGCACTTGGATATTTTATAAATTTTTATTTTATAAATTTCTAATTTTGTTTGAAAACGTTGAAATTTTATTTTCTATATTCGCCATTGATATTTTGAAATGTATTTAATATTATAAGATTTAGATAATTCAATTTTTTTAATTGATTGTGAAATTGTGATTGATATATATATATATATATATTATATATATATATATATATATATAAGTAATGTGTGTGTGATAGCTTACACGTGCTTGTCATTTTTCAAACTTGTTTTTTTTTCTACAATTTTTCTTGCACTATTACGTATAATTTTCTGCTGACGAGGGAGGTTGGGATCCCATTAAACAAGCTTAACCCTACTTCAAGCCTGACATTAAGCGAAACAAAGATCATGGTCAAGGTGTAGAATGATCTTTCGGACCCATTGGAAATGGCGTTCGACAGGGAGATGCACTAGCATGTCTTCTATTTAATCTAGCATTAGAAAAAATGGTAAGAGATTCCAATAACAATACCAGAGTAAATATCCTTAATAAACCAATACAGTTGTTGGCTTTTGCTGATGGCATTCATATCACTACGCTAACACCCACCGCACTAAGAAAAGCCTTCTTATCTTTAGAGAAAGAGGCCCTCTGGATGGGATTGAAAATCTATGAGAATATGACCAAATACACATGCCTTGCGCTAAATCATGTTTTAACAATTCTCACGTTAAAATGGAAGAGTATAATTTTGAAGTTGTTGATAGTTTTACTTATATATTTAGGTTCGGAAATTAACAATGGAAACGATTGTACTGCTGAAATCCAAAAGAGAATTACTATGGCTAATAGATGTCTTAATGGAATACGGAGATATATGAAATCGAATTTAATTAAAAGAAAAACAAAGATTCTATTGTACAAAAGCCTTTTAGGATCAGTATTGCATGTGAAACTTGGTCCATGTCTCGAACAAATGAGATCATGATAAATATCTACGAAAGGAAGATTTTAAAATTTATTTTTGGAGGAATTCAGGAAAATGGAACGTGGCGAAGATGATCAAATTTAGAGCTCTATCAATCATATAAAGAATCTAACATTGTTAACTTCATCAAATTACAACGAATTAAATGGGCAGGTCACGTTGTCAGAATGGACGATAGCCGCACCACTAAAAAAATCTGCAATGCCCAACCAATGGCACACGAAGAAAGTGCAGGCCAAATCTTTGATGGATTGATGGCCTAGAAAAATATCTCCTAATTTTGAGAACTAAGATTTGGGGAACACTAGCAAGAAGAAGGCTGGCTTGGAAAAGTCTTCTTGAGAAGGCCAAGGCCCACCCTGGGCTGTCGAGCCACTGAAGAAGGAAGGAACCCTACTTCACCATCCTAAGTCCTAATAGCTTTAGAAAACATTATAGTTTTCTATTTTGGTCAATTGACTTTTATATATATATATTTACACACACTTTGATTTGTTGCTCCTGTTTTTCGATTCCATTTTTCTATTTTTTGTTTTGTAGAATGATTTATATTATGTTTATATTTATATTTTATTATAATATATATGTGTGTGTATGTGAATGTACGTTTAATTTGTCGAAGCTCAAAGTTCTCTAATTAGATTAATAAAAGTTAATCAAAAACAAATTAGCACAAAAAATAAGTAACATTAATTTAAAATCGTAATATCTCCATCAGTAATAATATACCTTCCAAATCATATTTGTGAATGAATAATAGGTAATTACAATACTTACAATATACATAAAAATAAAAAAAATTAAGTATACTTGCCATATGTGCGAGTTCGTGAGCTATTATATCGGAAATGTACAACTTTGAATCCACATTAGAAATATTTTCGCTCACTAAACTTGGTTCGGAGAATGTAATCAAGCCCCAGTTTTCCATTCCATTGCTTAAAGTCAGGAATCCCTATCAAGTCTTTAAGAAGAAAAAAAATCATCGCATTTTATTATACATAATTTTTTTTTATAAAGATGGAAAAATTAAATTTATTTAATTGCATTAAAATGCATCGATAAATGAGTATAAAATGCTTGAATGGACTTACCAAGTTTTTTCAGAGGAAAAGGAACGTCAAAATATTTTTCAAACCCGGTCAAAATTTTGCTGCCGATGTCGATTGAATAAAAAGTCTTTTCGATGAAATGCGGAGCTGTGTAGACTCGCAGCTAAGTTGGAAAAGAAGAAGACATTTTCAAGGTGCAATAGAAAATTAATGTATTTTATTTAAGAGTGTTTTTGAGTGTTCATAAAAGCGAACTCGTGCCCCCGGGAACCCGGAAAATCATAAGAATGCTGTACTTTTTCTATTCCCGGGAATTATACTTCGTTCCCAGGATTTCGCGGGAAATTATGCAGTCGAAATGCAACTTAGCTAACTGCAGAAGGTGTATTTTCTTTCGCTATTGGAGAATTAAACAAAATTCAGAATTTGCGAAAAATATGAAATATTCTCTAATCCAAAGAATTAATGCGAAACGTAACGTTAATTTAATAGGATTAATGCAATACCTGAATTCTGGGAGAAAATACGAAGCAGGTGCAGTTACTGTCGATATTTCGTGATTGCCTGGTAAAAATTGTTTGGTTAGACAAGTCCAAATGATAGAGAGAGGGATAAAGCTTTTCTGCGAAGAAGAGGAATCAGTATCCAGCTCTTCACACTCAGAAGAAGAGAGCATGGAGATCTTGAAAGAAAAACCTCTGACGTTGGATGAAAAATCGAAGAAAGTAATTTACTCTAAATCACAAAAGTTTTATATTGTTCAACCAAAAAAAGTACTAGTTTCAATAAAATCATGAAACAAGAGATGTAGCTGTTTTACTCGACTAAAAATCCATCACCAAACATTATAAAACTATGTGAGGCTTTAAAAGCAATTCCTGCAACGTAAGTTAAAGCCGAGAGAGCATTTTCTGCTGCCGGATTATTCGTCACAAAGCTTAGAGCTAGGCTGAGTGATAAAATTATAAATTGCTTATGCTTTCTGAAATCCTCTTTTCAAAATGAGTGATCAATTTATTATATATTTTTTTTGTATTTTTTACCTCAATATATAAATAAGTATTAATTTTGGAATTTATATGTATCCTTATTTTATATAATTGTTATTCATTTTATTTAAAAGTAACTTGTTTTTAAATTTTTTTGAAATTTGAATGTATTTCCGGGAATAGAAAAACCCGGGAAATCAGAAACCGAGTCGAGTCCTGATGCCACTAAAGATTCACTGTGTAGAGGGGTTGATACACATTAAGTCTATCAAAGATCAAAGACCTCACGTTGGTATGATCTGCAGGTTTGGATAGTGAGGTGACCACTTAAGTGTCGTCCTGTGGCTTTGATAGCTGAGTGATTATGGTCATAAACAGTGGTCAGCATTGTCGAGTCCCTGGTTTAAGTCCTAGTGCCAATGAATACCTACAATGTAGAGAAGCTAATGCACATTAAATTTGTTGGCTCCAAGTTCTCCCATTGTCATAATGTGGAAGTTTTGAGAGGAGCTACCAGCTCAGGTTTCATATATGTCACTTAACCGTGGTTCAAAATTAAGAGGTTCGTTGCCAATAACCGTCTTGTTGTTTTAAAGTGCGAGGCTAATAATCAACGAATGAATGGAAAAGGAGAACAAATAAAAGTAAAATAATACAAAAAGAAACAATAAATTTAAAAGAAATTTTTTGGGGCGGGAAAGTTTACTTTTTGGGAAAAAACTTAATTCGTACCCGGGTTTATTCGAGCCATTCATCCTCCGGGGGTAAAAATTCCTTTGTTTCTGTTGACAAGCTCTTTCCGTGGAGAAGACTGGGTTTTGATGTAAATTAGAGTTTCTATTAAGTGTTAATCGTAGAGTAGGCGAGAGAAAGTTTGGAAGGTGAGATAGAAGAAAGCATAACGTTTGCGACCGGGGATCGTATAGTTCATTCAAGTGGAATATTATTCAAGTATTGATACTCAGGAGATTAGATAAGTGCTCTTATATTTATTATAATTTATTTATTAAGGTTGATTTTTGGGTTTAGTGTTTTAAAGAGCATTCTCAATAAGTTGATTAATTTTTTAAAGGACCATGGTTGGGAACTGTGATTTAAGAAAGCGATAAAGGGATAATTTTCATGATATTTAGTGTCACTTAGTTAGAATACATGTAAAAAAAATTGTTTTAAGGACACATTTTGAAAAAAAATTATTTAAATACAATATTTCAGAAAAAATTAATTTAGAATAATCTTTTTCAAAAATCCCCTTTTTGTGAAAAATTTTCTACTATAATAATATTTTTGCCTTAATAGCTCAGCCCCTTTCTTTACAGAGGCTCAACTATGACGAAAAACCCCATTACAGTTACCACCATTGAAAAAATTATGGTGTTTTTTTTTAAAAAATTCTCCCCTTTGTTGTCATTAAATATGGATAAACCCTTCTAAGTTATATATTTAAAAAAATTTAGTTGACCCTCGGAGAGGTCTGAGGTAAACAGGCAAAACATTATTATGATAGAAGCATTTTCACAAAAAAAACTTTTTGGGAAAAGATTTTTCAATTAATTTTAAAAATATTTATTTAAATTTTTTTTTGTAAAATTTTTTAAAAACTTTTATACATGTATTTAATCAAAAGTAAAACAAAAATTCATGAAAAATCCATTTAGGGTTTTTTTTAAAACAGGTTCCCAAAATCCAAAATCCCAAAATATTTTCGATAACAAAACCAATAAATGTCAAATTTTTTTGAACAGAAGTATTTGTATTTGTTATTAACTACAAAAAAATGTTTTAAAACGTTATACCGACTTATGAAGCACTTCGAAACAGTCTTGGAAAAAACAAACCTTAATATATATTGTCACGTAGTGTAAGTAATAAAAGCTTTTTAATTTTTAGAGTTGATGTTTCAATTCCATTCAGTAAATGCTTTTGCTTTAAAAGTTTCACAGACAATGAACTCATATAAATAAATAATCTTTTTTATTTAATACATCAGAGTAAATTTCAAATTATAAAGATATAACAACGTGTGTAATTGTTGTTATACTTAGCTTCCCCGACTCCCTTTTTTAGTGATGGTTTTCGGATTTATAGTCCCCCGACGATGCATAAAGGGGGTGACCATGGGAACAGTTTTTTCGAATCTTGTTACTAAGAGATTATTGTCTATTTCACTTATACTCTGAAAATATGGGAAAAAATACTTTCATATAGAATTTGTGGAGTAAATTTTTTAAAAAAAGACATTTTTCACTTACTTATTTTCGATTGTGATTTGACATATCTTAACATTTTATTAATATAAATAAGAAACATGACATATACTTAACACAAAGATAAGGAAAATTGATTTCTGTAATGAAATATACATTTTGTGCGAAAAGGTTAATGGTTAACGCAAAATAATTTTCAGATTTAAAATGATTAAAAGTTATTGAAATTCAAATGAAATGAATTTCATTTATGAATTAAATATAACTTATAAAAACATTTGTTTGTCATGTAAATTGGAAAAGGAAGAAGAAAAGGAAAAACTTTTGAGGCGTTTATTGAAGAATAATTTAATATTTGAGAAATCCTCAGAAATAGAAATATAAAAAAATTTAGTTCAATTCCTACTTAGATCAACAAAGAAAATTTTTATTTTAGTCTCTTTCATTGAATAATTACAATTAATATAAATATGTATATGCAAATGACAGAATCAGAACATTAAGTGGCAAAATACATAGCGAATTTCCTTGCAATTTTCCATTTTCCTTTCTATATATGGTGTCCGACTATTGTTTTTGTTTGTAACTATTTATTTGCTTTCTATATATATATATATGTATGTATGTATATTCGTTTCTAATTTCTGAAACTGATGGCGCGGTCTATAATTTATCATTCCATCATATCCATCTCTTGTATAATGCTTCATTATTGCAAAGAACCTTTGTAGTGAGTTTCTCTCAAGCAATCCAGTTCTTCTATTAATAGTCCATACAATGATTTTACACGAATCAAGGTGACATATGCTTGACCTTTTTGCAAAGAGTTTTCGTCTTAGATATATTACTGTATAATATACAGAGCTGCTATCTTGCATCTTATGTACTGTAGATGGCCATGATAGTATTAATGGTAGCATTCTTCACTCAGCAGTATCGTAGCTGCATTTGGCAGGTAGTTGCACTGATATTGGTTCGATTCTAGCTAAATTTAATTAATATTTTAAAAAGCTGTATTAACATCAGGTGTCATCCACTATCAGTTTAAAAAATGTATTTAAATTTGATTGGATGAATAAAAATTATTTTATTAACGTGATTGGAAATTTGAACAAGATATATAAATATATATAGGGAGAGTATAGTAGGAATTAAAAAAACAATGATATATATTTCACTCGTCATTTAAATAAATATAGTTTAAATTATATAGATAGAGAGAAATTTAAGGAAAGCGATTTGGATTGCAATGAATTCATTATTGTTCAAAATATTAAACCTATTTTAATACGAATGACATAATCGATACCTTAATTCTGAACTTGAATAGTAACATAACGCATGCTACAAGAGAATTAGATTACAGCAAAAAATAAAATCGTAGATTTCCATGAATAATTTTCTTTTTCTCACATGAATTGACGTAAAGTTAGAAACTTAGACATTTCTTTAGTTTTTAAAAATTATTTGGATTTCAATAAGAACAAATAGCGCCCAAGTAGAAACTTAAAATTTTTCTATCCATAACAAAATTTCTCTGCATATGCATTTCCTTATATTGCAATAGTTCCAATTTGATTAGCAGTTTTTAGCATTTACAAATTAAATTAAACGAAGCCTACTTTATAAAACACAAACCATTCAAAAAAAAGTACGAGGAGGGATCAAAAAGCTTTGATTCTTTTTTTGTAGCCAAATTAAAGCTGTAAATGTGAAGTCAATACATCCACTCCCAGAAGAATTTTCTTAGACTGGGCAGGCCTAATCTACCGATAACTCAGCGACACAGCGCTGCTGTCAGTTGTTAAAGAGGAAAGTCAGTTGTCGTGCTTCACACCTCCTCAGCGTATGACAGCGTTTCTCAAACTATGGGGCGCACCCTTGGGGGCGTGACAACTCTACAAGGGGGCGAGCATATTGAAAAGTCAAAAACAAAAGATTATTTAAAAAATTATTAATTTACTGAAAGTAGACAAACAAAATACATTCTGACATAATAAAAAATAAAATACACATTTGCACTGATATATTATACTTATAAATGTATCAGCGACCCCATAGGCTTATCTTTATGTAATTAAAAACATTAATTAACCCTTATCTTAATAATTTGTCCTGTTTATAATTTTTTCCATAGCTTCCGATTAAAAGTTAAGCGATTAGCTTCCTAATGCCAACTGTTTTCCACGTATGCATGCGTATGTGATGTATTGGGGGCGAAGGAATAAAGAAGAGCAAATAATCTGAAATAAGTAAATCCTTCGCAAACACTGTCAAGGTCCTTTTATTGCATTCCAAAGCCTTCGGAATAATTTTATGGATAGCACTGCACAGAAATAATCGTACTTTGGAAAGACGTATATATACGGCCGAGGAAATGAACGCTTTGGCTGAGCGAGACGTTTATATACGCCGGGGGAGCTTAAGAGGTTAAAATGGTTTCTTAGTTTTAAGGTCAAAGTATAGTATTATTGAATTCAATGCATAGTTATTGTATGAGGGGGGTGCGATGAAAATTATGATTGAATATTGAGTCGCGTATATTGCAATTATGAGAAGCACTGGCGTATGATCAACAAAATAATCAGTTTATATGGAACAAGGAATTAATGCCCATAAAATTCAATGGTGTACGCAAGGGGGAGGTATACTCCTATAGACCAACAAATTTTTAGTTTTTACCTTCTATCAAAATCTA
>BMAV01023250.1:0-111835 GCA_019973955.1 Trichonephila inaurata madagascariensis | reverse complement strand
ACCTGAGGAAGGTAAAAAGTTTCAAAATTTGCTGATTCAGTAAAAAGTTTTACGGTCGATTGAATTTCAACGTGCCCATCAAAACATCTTTTCTATCGGGTAGAAGTATACTCGCGTCTTCGTGAAGGTGATATGGTACTTAAAAAAAGAGGAACAGGGAGTAGAGGAAGGCTGCTAATGTGTGTGTGATAGTAATAGAACAACTTCGTTTTTAAGAAATACGGCATTAATTTATATGAAGTGAAATGTAATACTTTATATTTCGGAGTTTTTTCTTCGCTTGGTTTGATAGCTGGTTTGTAATTAAGGTATCCGACTACGTTCGGAACCGTGATTTTGCAAAAGCGTATAAATGGATAATATTTGATATTTAGTGTCACTTAGATTAGAAAATGTATATAAAATTTTTTTTAGTATTACAATAAAAAAATTATTCAAGTACAATATTTTGACAAAAAATGAACACAGAATGACTTTTTTTCAAAATGTTCTCCCTTTTTGAAAAATGCTTCCATTATAATATTTTGCCTTTATATAGCTCAGACCTTTCTACAGAGGCTCAACTAGAATGTTTGAAATATATAACTTAGAAGTGGGTTTATCCATATTTTACGACAACAGAGGAGAGTAATTTTAAGAAAAAAACGCCAATAATTATTTTAATTGGTTGTAACTCTAAAAATGTGAATTTTTCAAAAATTCTAGTTGAGCCTCTGTAGAGAGGTCTGAGCTATATACAGGTAAAATATTATTATAATAAAAGCATTGTTCACAAATGGAGAACATTTTGAAAAAAGATTATTCTAAGTTAACTTTTTGCTAAAATATTGTATTTAAATTTTTTCGTGTCAAAATGTCTTTAAAACAATTTTATACATGTATTCTAATCTGAGTGACACTAAATATCATGAAAATTATCCATTTTTGCGCTTTTTTAAAATCACGGTTCCGAACCTTTATTCGGATGCCTTAAGTTTTTTTTTTTAAAAAAATTATGCTTTTTTACTGAAAAACTTATTGGTATTAAGACTGTGTTTATATTGTTTTGATTAATTTTGTTTTAAAATCAGGCTATTACACGAGTACATACCTATCAATTTTATCTAAAAATTTAAGCATTTACTATTGTTATTTTTTGAAGTATCACTTTTTTTGGCTTAAAATTGCATTTTTTCTTCCACAATGGAGAATATGTGATGTACCTTCTTTGGGAGAAAAATAGAAAAGAAAAGATATCATGTTTATAAAAGAAAAATATTTTTAAATACAGTCAACCCTCCTATAACGCGGTACTCTCAGAACGCGGCTTCTTTATAACGCTGAGCTGAAATTGCGACAGCCCTCCTATAACGCGGTACTCTTACAGCGCGGTTTCCGTTCAACAACGCCCCATCAGTTCTTTCCTTGCACCCAATGAATGGTTTTAACTGGATATGGTCGGTCTAATTATCAAACTGCGTAACTCCACCTGGGATGCTAATTTGATACAGTAGGGCTAGGCGCCAATTTGTTGTTTATGTTCGCCAAGATAGGTGATAATATTACAATATGGTTTACTTTGATATTTTTATCGTGCGATAATGTGGTTGTCATGGGGATAACGTATATTGTGTTAGTTTTTTGTTTTTTCCCCAGGGATCTCTGCTCAGAAAAAGTAACATTGTTACAAATTTTTGTCCCTTAAAATATTTTAAATAATTTTACATCTGGAAGTGTAATACATTAATATTACTTTCTGTTGTATTTATTTTATTTTAAAAATCTTGCCCCCAACCTCTCCTTCGAAATCTAGTTTTATTAGGGTTAAAAAGTAGTGATTATTACACTGATCGAGGAATAAATTAAAATCAGAACGCGCACTAAGGCATGGCGTAGACAAAACAAAATGATTAAGGAATCGCGCCAAAAAGGTTTTTATTGGTCTCCATATAACGTGGTACGAATGATGTGATTTGTACTAATTCTCTTATATATGTAGACGGTTTCCATAGAACGAACGCGCTACGAATTAGCCTGGTTTGTACGGTTAAATCCCATTTTCTTATAGCGCGGTACGCACTCACCGCATTATGGGAGGGTTTGACTGTACATATGCAAGAAGCAGCATCACTTCTCTCAAAATTATTGAAATATTTTTTTCCATTACTTCTACGTTTCCGTGTAATTATTGAATTTAATGTAGAAATTGTCTTTCATGAATACATGTATTTTTAATCAATTCAACAGGTATACATTTATAATACTTTACGATATGAAATGCAAGTATATAAAATATATTCAATAGCATTTCGCTGTTATTTCAACTGTCAAATCTCTGTAATGTACATCAGTAAAAATACAATTATTGAAAAAAAAATACTGAATAGAATAATTTTTTGTCTTTAATAATGTGAAAACATGTATTTTAAGTTCGTAAGAAGAGTATATTTATTTTTATAAATAAATTATTAAAGCAATTGTTAAGTGTGAATTAAATATATCCTACAAAGTATCACCTTAAAAGAGGGTTTTTCAGATTTTTTAAATTCCTTTTTTTTTTTTTTCGTTATTTTCGACAAAATCGGCGAGATACAGTTTTTCAGCGCTGTCTAAGGAAGTTGTCTCGAACATGCAGAACGTGAAAGTATGAAGAATGTATTACGTGTTGCATATTGTTTTTGTAAAAATACGTTATTTTTGATAAGTTATGGTTCAGAGGAATGCTTGCATAAGCTATTTTTCTATGAATACCCATTTGTTATGCATCTTATGATTCATTTGTACATCATATTTCTCGAATTCCGTATACTGAAGAGTTGTCAAATATACCATATTTATTTTATAGTTTACCATTTTATACAGTGATACTCAACCTGCGACCCGCCGGCCTTTTTTGAGTGGCCCGGTCACGATCTATTGTACCAAGAAATTAAATTATTTAAGAACAATGGCAATCAAGCAATTAAATCTATCCATTTTGCTGTAAATATGCTTTTTTCGAAAGTAGGATGTAAACAAGAGGGACTTGGTCATGGATGAAAGGAGAAACTACCCCATAACTAAGCAAAAAATGCATACATAAATATTTTTTTTTGTGTTTGATGGAGGGGTCAATATAGTATTTATATAAAAGGAGAAAAACAAAAAATTAGTTTTAATATTTTAATCCAAAGTTGATTTGTCCAATGCTGCTTTGGTCTTCTGGTGTCCCCTCCCCTCCCCTCACTATCCTCATGTTGCAGCACGGTTGAAATACCTATAATATGTATGTGTCAGGGATGGCGAACCATTCATGGCACGTGACACAATATTTTGGTCACGCCACCGATCAAAACGATCAACCGCGATTGATTCTTCAATCAAGGAGTTTATAGTGAGATTTTCTCAGTTCAAAGAATTATCAGAAACGTTCAAATTTATCATGGTTCCTGATGGGACATCATTTTATAAACTGAACTTGTCCCAATTTGATTGGATGTAAATTGAAGAATTTGAAATGCAACTCATTAATTTCTAGTCTAGTTCAATAAGGATTCAAAAATTTATTGAAACAAGGAAAATGTTAGAACTGATTGAAACAAAAAGATTATATATATATAGCAAGCAATATAAGTAAAAATGCCAGTAACGAAATTTTGGCAACATGAAATTCGATTCCATACACGTTTAACTGTTTGAAGAAGCAGGCTCATACTATTTTAACCATATTTTCATTGACCTATGCCTACGAGTCATTATTTTCAGAGATGAATAACATAATGACTCGCTTAGAAACCATTTGGGTGGCTGCGGTAGCCGAGTGGTATAGGTATCGGATCGTGGCTTGCCTTGTCACGAGTTCGAGCCCAGTACCACTAATGACCCGCCGTGTAGGGCAGCGATGCACGTTAAATCTGTCGAGAGCTGAAACGTCCTCCCGTTGGTGTGGTGTGGTAGTTAGGAGAGGGGGGTGCCAGCTCAGGTGTCGTCCACGTCACTTGACCATGGATCAAAATTACGTGGTCCGTCGCCAAAAGCCCTCGTGTAGCTGAACAGTGCGACGTTAATATTCAATCAATCAATAGAAACATTTGGCAGATGACTCCAATTCAGCATGCATTCTGCTAAAAGTAACACATCTTACCCAATCCTAATATAATTTATTTGTCATCTAATCTGCATCAGCAGAAATCACACTGATGTTTTATATAATTTGAATTATACTTTAATTAAAACACATTTTTTTACTACTATAAAATACAAAATGCATTTTTCTGTAGTAAATAAAGAGTTTTGAGTTGTTCGTATTTAGATTTATTATTTTCCCAATAATCACAATTCAAAATTATTTGACGGCACTCCTATACTTTATTAAGGCTTTCTTTAGAAAAAGGCACCTCGACTCACATAAAGGTTCGCCACCCCTGATGTATTGTGGTCCGGCGGAAAAAAAAGGTTGAGTACCTCTGATTTGATATGTTGTTTCACACAAACCTTAAAATTTTTATTTTAGAAATTAGATGTGTGTGATTTTTCTGTTTCAAGTAATCACTCCATCTTTTTGAAGAGTTGGAATCTGCTGACGTTTCGTCGTCTTCACTTGATCGTGGTTAAAAATTACGAGGTCTGCCGCCAATAGCGTAGAGCAAAAGTGTACGATTAAAGTACGACGTTAACATTTTGTTGTATGCAAATAATATGGAGAAATTAAACGAAAATGTTTGTGTTTTTCTCTATTAAAAATAAATTGCCTCAAATATAGTAGAGTAAATTTTAACCAAATTTCGTTTTAAATAATTGTTGCAGTTTGACCACTATAGTGGCTCGCATACGTATACATAGCATGAATAGCATATGCTTATGATTTTTTTTTTAACTATCTTAACTTAAACGATAAAAACAATGCATAATTACACTGCCGCAGCGGTATTGCTGGAACGATAATGTTCTGTTACAGGCTGTCGAGGCAACAATATTTGCTCTTGATGAAGGCGGCGTTTTAACGAGCTGGAAAAGTGCTGGTGGAACAGATGCTGGTAAGGCTATTGGAAGTGCCGGGGCGCAGATGCTGGTGAAGCTATTGGAATTGGAGAGACTGTTGGAGTTAGATCATGTCTCTGCATTGGTCTCGCGATTCCAGAGTCTCTTTTTAGGTGAAATACGTCACGTGAAAAAAGTGACACGTGATGTATAGTCACTTCTGTTTGGACGTATTTGGTGAAACTATTCTTCTATTGTTTCAAGTCCCCTTCGCGCGGTGTACTTTGAAACCGGCGGCTGGCGTGGGAACTGCGTCGGCATCTTACTGTCGGCTAGATCAAGGGAGGTCAGAGGTTGACTTCCCTTAGGACATCAGTGCCGGGGTGTCCACCCTGGGATACTTTCCCACGAGAAACTACTTGGCCTTGAAACGTCACTCGCGTTCCCGACGGGAAATGGGTCTTTGGTGGATACCGCCGCAACACTTTACATTTGAGTCAAGAGTATGTGGATTTTTTGGAGCATAACTTAATTTTCCATCTTTCAGCTGAATTCGCAATTTGTCGTGGAAACTGCTCCACTCCATTGTAAGGCATCCATGAGAACGCAGCTTGTCTTCGTGGGTTCTCATCTTGTTTACGATAACCAATACCATCTTCCAAATGGCAAATCTATGTTTGGCTTACATAGATCCCCGAAATACCTTCATTTCATAAATTGTGATTGAATTCATATCGCTATGATTTTGCAAATAATATAATAGGAATAAACACGGAAATGGAATTTGTTAAGGCTTTTACGGAATAGTAAAACAATTTAAACTTTTGTCTATTGGAGTGGACATAATACAACAAAGGGTTAGTAAAAAATCAAATCAAAATAACTCCAACTGACTGTTGTTTAGAAAAAGAAGGGCGTATTTAAAAACCTTCTCCACTGCATAGCACGATGTTTATTTAAATTTCATGTTTAAAATTGAAGATAGTAAAAATATTAAAGTTTATAAACTCAGTTTATGATGGACAAAAATATCAAAACATTTATTCTTTTCAATCAATATAGATTCGTTTTTCAAGGATATTTATTTTACTGGTGTTTTTTGAACCCTTCCCCTATAAATGCTACTTTCCAAGTTACTTTTATGCAACTTGATTGTTTTTAAGTAGATTGATTTGATTTAATAATTGAATTGCATTTAAATATGCCTTCAGAATACAATACAGTTACTTAAAAAAATGAATATAAAATGATTTAACATGGAACATAAAGTGATTTCCTTAAAAAGTCGCACAAACCCGAGAAAAATACACTACAGTAAAGGAAATTTAAATAATTTAATGTTCCTTGTGTGGCCCGGTCCTGTTTGATCTACGGGACCGGTTCGGGGTAGGGTTTAAAAGGGCCCCACTGTCTTAGATTTTCCCCCAAAAATCGTAATTTGGCCCTTTTCTTTTAAAGCTACATCAAAAAAATATATCGTTAATGTTATGTTATCTCAATTTTAAAATTTTTACAATCTTTACTTACATTTTGGGAAAGAAAAAAATTTCTTTGAAAATGTACACCACCACCCAATTAGTTTCAATGTAAAAAATTTTTTATGTCATAGGTTTTTTATCATTTCGCCAGGGGTTTTTTTTTTCCCTCCTACCACCCAAAATTTTATTAATGTGGATTTTTGGGCAACGTTGCCTCAAAAGGAGCAACGCACTTGGTGAACGAAAAAAGCAATTTATGCTTTTGGGGCGGGGAAAATTATCAATCTGTTCAGTTTTGTATTATTTTTTTTGGGAAGTCTGCAACTTGAAAAAAATTTTAAAGTTGTTTTAGTCTTGTCATTTCACTCACTGATGTATGCTAAACAGATTTTTCCCTTTCCCGGATTAACCGAAAAAAATTTAAAGGGGGAAATGCGTCTTTGAAAATGACATTAAGTAAAAGAGATTCTGGAAAGTTCTTCGTGTTTTAAAAGGATTCATGAAGTTTTTTGTTTAAATCTAATTAAAAAAAATCGTTATAAATCCTTTTTTTTTAAAAATTTAAAATGCTTTTTATCTTATATGGTGTTTTGCATTTTATCAAAAATTAGTGCACGTGTATTTGTAGTTTAGATATTTCTTAATGGAGTGTGAGCTAAAAAATGTATTTTACGATAAATGTTCAACATATTATTCTAATAATTAGATGGCCATGGTAGCCTAGCAGGTATGGTCACGGACCCGTGGCCAGAATGTCGCGGGTTCGAATCCTGGTGCCATTAAAGACCCGCTGTGTAAAGGAGACTGATGCACACGTTAGATTTGTGAAGCTCAGTTGGCGGTGGTGTGGTAGTTTGGAGAGAGGGTGCCAGGTGTCGCGCGTCCTCGCCATTTGACCGAGGCCTAAAATTATGAGGTCCGTCGCCAATAGCCCTCGTGTTTTATAATGCAATGTCAATAAGCTTTCATTTTCACTCACTTTCAAATGTTGCTAGGTGCATCTGCAAAAGTGTCTGAAAATTCGCTTAAGTCAGAAGGAATTTCACTAGTAATTCTATTTAATTTAAAAAATATATAATCTCTATTCTATAATGTGTTTTGTTATATATTCGTCATTTTTGAAACCAAACCTTCATAAAAATATAAATAATGTCCCAATATATATCTGCGGATCATCAAATTTTTTTAATTGACCACCGGTTGGCGACCGCTGGCTTAAAGATTATATAAATTTTTTTTTTTTTTTGTATTTGTTGATACAAAAAAAGAACCCAAATTTAAAAATGGGAAATTTTAATGCTCTAAAAAATGATTATCTATCTTTGTAAAAGTAAGTGAGTAATGAATTATAGTTGAAAAATAAAAAAAAATTAAACAGTTTAAAAAATTACCTTCAATTCTGCAATCCTTTCAAATGTATGCCTTTTTTTTTATATATTACGCACATTTTTGGACAGTTGTAAGAAAAATTGATTTTTATTGCTGTGACGTTCATTTTTTTTTATTTATAAGTTTATATTTCGTTTTGCATCGAAACAATTTTTAGGATTTCTGGGCGTTTACATGCTGATATACATCTTTTTCTTTCATTTATTTTCTTATTTCACTGACTAAGACCCAAATAACGATTTCGAAGTTCAAATGCGTAGCTTTATGCGTGTGCAGTTACTTTTCCCTTTATGCCTTTTCCATTGTGTTATTTCTGTCTTTGTTTAAATGGATGCTCATATTTGGTTTTAATAAGATTGCAATTTATTTCAAATGTGTCATTCATGTGTTTTTTTTATCAGTGGCGTTTAAATCCATTCTCGTGATTCACAAACAATGATGAACTGCATCGTGTTCTGTTTGTTTTGTTAATGGTTCGATCAAGCAATCAGGATCATGTACGAAATATTTTCAAAAAGAAAGAAGAAATTTGTTTTTTTATTTATTAAAATTATTACTTTTGTCGAAGAGAAAAAATATTTTAGCTAATATTTTTTTTAAAACAAAATAAAAATAACGCATTATGATCAATATGTTTTTCAATGATCCAGAAATTTGAAACTATAGTTGAAATATTCATTTCTTAAATTGCGATGGATGTGACAAAAAAAGAATAATTCAGAATTTAAGATTATATTTTTACAATTAGTAAGGATTACAACATGCTATTTTCCCCCTGTACACCCCCAAAAAAAGCCTTCCCTTTTTGATTTCTTTTCCCGTGGAAGGGGACATAAAAAGGGCAAAATATTTTTCTGTTATCTAGGAGCTGAAACAGCGTATCACAACCACTATCGATGGACTTGATTCAAATACCTTAACAAGCGTTTGGCGGAAATGGATGACCGGATAAATGTGTGTCGTATGACTAAGAGTTAATATCTAGAACCAGTAGCACACACAGGAATTTTTCAAGGGAGGGGGGGTTCCTAACCCTAGGACACCCCCCTTATGTGCGCCACTGTCTAGAACACATCTGTGACTGTCTCTAACAAAACTTTAAATAATTCTATACAATTCTGTTACAAGTAACATATATCTTACATTGTTCTTGATTTATAGTCCATTGAAACTGTATACTTTATGAATCACCCTGTACATTTGTTACATGAGACCCAACCTATTTTCAAGACCAAATTTGAAGGTAAAAAAAAAAGCATCGTATACACCGGAAAATACAGCATTTTAAATTCTTTCACAGTTTTATTATACATTGCATTTATTTAACGCTATCGCATGTTATTTTTTTGTTCTCGTTTTATTAGCTGATTTTTTTTAGTTTTCCATTCTTTTATCTATTTATTCAAATGATTTATTTGCTCTTTGTAATAACATTTTATTATTTAGGTTATCTTTTTACGCCGTATATACACACAAAACTATATACTAATATAAAACATTTGAAAATTGTTTCTAAGATTATAATTTGTTTTACTCTTTGAAACAGGTTTATTTAACTTGCTTTTCGTTTGCTAGAGCCAAAAAATTTTGTTCATAAAAAATTATCCGGTATTTTTGTAGATTCTAAAGAATTGTCAAGAATTGCGAGAGTTGGCACATTTCAATGGACTAAATTCATGTGACGTCACGATCACATGATTCCTGGAAACTCTCGCGCACGTGCATACGGCTTCATTTGTTTACGACTATTTTGCTCTTAAACTCGTATAGTCATAATTATTCTTTTTTACGTTCAGAAATGACATACTGTGCTGCATATGGATTTTTTAAAAGGTTTTTAAAAAAAACAAAGTGACTTATCCCAAATTTTAAAAAACAAAACAACTCAATTATAAAATTTTTGGTCGGGTTGTACTTTTTTTTTTTTGTTTTAAAAATTTTTTTTTCCTCCGGCTGAAATATATTGAGTTACTTTTATAACCTGAAAAGTTTGTAAGGGGCCCAATGCAACAATTTTGGGATTTTTTGTTTTAAAACCATTTTTTTTATATTAATTATCATTTTAAATTGTTTAAAATATTTGTTTTGTCACATAAATACTTTTTTAATTTAATTGTGAATAGATATTTTATACTATTTATTTATATTTATTTTTTTCAATCTAATTTGCAATTCATTTGCTGAAAAAAAAATTGTTTTCTCAATGCACCATTTATTAAAAAAAAAAACTTTCTATTAACCTCAATAAAGGTAAACAATATTTAAACAAGTAAATTTTTTTTACAAATTTGGGAACCATCTTTTTAAAATAAATCACGTGTAATTCAATAATAAAAAAAATATATTTAAAAGTGAGGAAAATTTAAAAAGCATTTCAAAATTATTACCCTGAGTATTCCTCTCTTAAGAAATTTTTAAAAAATTAAAATCATTTATAGGCACTTTATATGAAGAAAAAATATTGAATTTTTTTTAAAATTGTAATGTACTTTTTTAATATAGTTATACTCGCTTTAAATTTTTAAATTTTTGGACCCAAATGTCGCATCCCCATCTTATTTATTGTGTGTTATTTTCAAAAAAATTAATTTTTTTTTCATGCTTTATATTGCGGATTTAACTTTCTGTACACATATGATTGAATGTTTTTTTTTAAATTTTAATATGCTGAAACAGCTCTCGGATTTGCTATATCTTTATCTACACTACATTTTTTTATCTAATTTTTTTTTTTTTTTTTGTAAAACTTTGAAAAAGTCTTGGAATTTTTTTGCTAATTTTGTGATTCTGGGGTTTTGGCCCCAATTAATTTTTATGCCTAAATTTTTTCTATTTGCGCAATAACTGTAAATATTAGTTTATGGGTAACACCTAAACCTTTCACGGTTTTTTTTTTGTAACATGAAAAAGTGATGCAAAACTTTTTAAAAATTTTTTTTATTTTTATTTTGTAGACATGAAAATTTTCCCGGGATCATATTTTTTCTAACAAACGAAAAAATTCCATTTTTAGTTGTTCCTATTATTTCATGGATCCAAAAAGGGGGAGATTATGTCTAAAAATAAACCCATGAATTTTGTTCAGTTTATTGTTACATTTCCTTATTTAAAAACTTTGTTTCATCAATAATTGCACATGGCTAACAGAACACCCATTTACTCCTGAAAATTTAGGGGGGATTCTTATTATAGAGGCGATGAATAATATTATTTATTCCCCAAAATTTTATCATATATGTATCCCACATTTTATTTCTGAAACGTAGACGAACCGTTTAAATTGGTTCTTGATTTCATATCATGGAAATTAATGGGAAATCATTTTAATACCCCCTGTTTTGTGAGTTAAAATTTGAAACCTGTTATTATAAAAGCTCATTTTAAAATCAGTCAAGTCCAGATTGTTAATTCAGAGACCTACAAAAACAATGTTTACGAAAAAATTTTTGTAAAGAAAGGCTTTTTTGTAAAGACATTTTATTTTTTATCATGCTGGGGCCCCCCTGCATAGCCCTCCCCTTCTCCCCAAAAGGGCCCCCCCTTATTATGTACTTTTAAAAAATTCAGTAACTTGTAATAATGGATAATCCCTTAAATTTAAGAAATACCTATAAAATTTTGCATTAAAAAAAGTAATTTTTTTAAAAATAATAGTGAAAAATTATTTTTCTTTTTTTTATCTTAAGTCATTTCAAAAAAAATTTCGAAACACTTTTAAAAAGGGTAATTGTAAGTCAAAGTAAAAAAAGGGGAATGTTTTTTATTGAAAAAAAATTTTTAAACATCTTCAAATGCTTAAATTTTTAAATATTTTTAGCAACAATTTAAAATGAAATTCATTTTCCAAATAACGATCAAAAAATAAACTATTAGAAATTTTTGGGGAGGTAGGCAAAAGTAAATATAATATATTTTAAGAAATTTACCATCTCTAAAAAACTTTTTTCCCGGGGACGGAAAACTTTAAAATATAATATTTCCTGCTTAAGTTTTTAAAAAAAACGGTTTCCCAAATGGCCCTTCTTGTGAAAAAATGAAATAAAAAAAACAAAATTAATTAATAAAAAAAATAATTAAGATATATCTAAGTGCATCAAGAACTAAAAAATATCACAACACAACGATAATACTAACAAACAGACGAATACCAATTAGATAAAAAATTTGAATAAAAACAAAATTTCGGTTGTTAAAAATTTCCAAAAAAATTAAACTAGAATAAAAAATACAATATCATATATATTTTAATTAAACCAAAAAAGCCTCAACAAAAAAATATAGGAAAACCAACCTATGAATACACACGGGGAGTTTTCACGGGAAACACGTGATTACCCGATACCCGCGTCTTTCAAATATCCCTTGTCTTAATCATTGTGATAAAATTATAATTTTTTTAAAAAATGTCTTTCCCAGTTTTAAAGATTTGAAAAAAAGTTTTGGTTTTCTGGTTTTATATTTAAATATAAAATAACCTTCTTTTTCCCCTTCCAATGTTGCTGGCCAAATTTTTACAAAAAAGTTTGTCCCTATTGTTGACATAGCCATCTGCGTGGGTGGTTGTTAAAGTTTTATTATTTCTACATTTCCTTAGGAGATTATAGTACCCATTCTAATTCATTGTGGTTGTTTTAATAATTGAAGATCTCGAAAAATTATCTTTAAAAAAATTGATTTTTATATATTTGTGTAAATAACATTCATAATAATGTGTTCCGTCAAAAATATTTTTTAATTTTTTAATTAATTATTGAAGGATAATTAGGGATTCTTAATATAACATTGTAACCCCCCGTTATTTAGACTCTTCCATATTGACAGTAAAGAGACTTTCCCCCTCAGGAAAAAACAATCTTCAGTGATGGCCAAATTTTGGAACTTGGACGTAATGAGCATGCCCGATTTCCTTTAATTTATTTCCTTTTTGTTTCTTGTTTTTAAAATGTATTTTTTTTTTTGTCAAAAAAACGTTTTTTAATAAAATTAATAAACCCCCTTCCCGTCTGTCCCCATTTGGCGCCCACCACGTCATAACATTTATTATGTTGTGAAAGTTAACAGTGCATTTATCTTTGGATTTCCGAATTTTAATTTCACTTAAAATGCTTGTTGTGTTTTGTGTACTCTGTCATATATAAAATTAATATAATTTTTTTTAGTTAAAGCAAACAGGTGACATAGTAAGTAGATCGAGGCATTGGTTTTAAAATAGGTAGAATAATATATTTCCTTTATTGTTGGAAATGACTAGAATATTTAGGATCTTTTATCATCAAAAAAAAAAAATTACTTAAATGAAATTCCTTGAACAAATGCACCTGGTTTTTCTTGCAATCTCTATCTTAGATTTTTTGAAATGTTTGTAATTGTCTCAAATTTTGCTATAAACTATAAAATAATTTTATCAGAAAAAGCATGTATCATGCAAAATGTTGCTGTGTGTGCATTGTATTTCATATCTTGAATTATCTGAAGAAAACACTAAAAACGAGTAATGTTGGTCACTTTTGCTGTATTTGATTCATTTGATCAAATAACTTACATTATTGTTTGAATATATTAATATTTTTATTTATTAATTGAATTGCCGTCGTATCTAAAATGTAAGCACTTTTTTTACTCGTTCTTTCCTACTTTGTTTTATTATTTTTTTAGTTGCCCTTTTGATTCTTTTTCACGATATTTTGAACATGGCTCAAAATTTCGAGGTCTGTCGTGAAAAGCCCTCCTAAAGCTCTAGAGTGTAGATTTCCAATTAGGTCCTGGTAAAAAGCCCTTTGGGGCTGGGTATGAAAGTTTAAAATTGGTTTAAAAACTCCCGAAATCTGTTTGAGATCGATGACAATTTTTTTTTATCTGTTTTAAAATTATATTCAGTTTTTAAAGATTGTTATTAATTTTTATAATGATATCCTTTTAATATGTGTGTAGATTATTGAATTTAATGTAATATAGATTTGCATCGGAAGGGTGACCCATGCTTTAAAAACGGAATGTCATAAACAAAAAAATAAAACATAACTAATAAACCACTTTTCCTCAAATTTTCTGTTCGTGCGCTTCGATTGTTAACAGTAATTTTTTGTGTGTTATTAATAGTACTATGATTATATTGTATGCTGAATATTATAGAAGAAAATGTCAAAGGGTCTGTAATGATAATCATTCTTTTAAAGGGGTCGATGTGTGCAAGTGTGTTTATTGGAAAAAGTTTAGGAACGAACACCTGCTCTAGAGTATTGATTCTTAATTCAAATGATACTTATAATAAAGCCCCAACAGAGAGGATCAGATGTATCATTCTCATTAATTACGATAATATATAATAAAAATAACTTTAAGTATTGAATTTATGGAAATTTTATCGGACAGTTGATATGAATTACAGCAGTGTATCTAAATTTCTAGAAATGCGTACCCTAAAATAAATGTTAGTAGCATTCGATCACATTTTAAACATTAGAATTCTGAAATTATCACTAACATTTCAAATCTCTTTCTATATTTTTTATGTGATCGAACATAGCCCCGTCTTTGTAAATAAATTTGTTGATAATATCACAAATTAGTTCTACAATTCTTCTGTCGGTATATTATGTTATAATATTCCTCTTGAATACACTCAACGTTCCAAATCTTTCTCTTTTGAAATAAGAGAATAATAAATTTTTCATATATTTATTAATATTTACTGAACAATATAATTTACTTCATTACTTATAATCGCATCTCAATAATGGTTATTTTTGGATTCCATTTCCGTAAAAGGGATTCACTTTTCGAGGCGGAAATTTGAACAGTGCTCCAATTCAATTTTTGAATTTTTCTTCCCTTAAAAATTTTTGAAGAACAGAAACAGATAGTAATTGGATGGTGCTAGGCTTAGAGAATATGGTGGATGTGACAGAATTTTCCAGCCTAACTTCGAAATTTTTGGGAGAGTTGAGAGAGCACGTGATTTGCTTTTTTATGTTACCCAATGATTTACTTTATATTTAATAATGTCACTCTATCTTTTTTCAGTTCCTACTATTAGTTTACTCGCTCCCTATATATATATATCTTGTTCAAATTTTCAATCAATAATTTAATACTTTATTCATCCATTCAAGTTCCAAATACATTTTTTTAAACTTTTAGTGGATGACACTTGATGTTAATACAGTTTTTTTTCAAATATTAGTTCATTAATTAAATTAAAAAATGAATAAATAGTAACAAACAAAAATGATAGTTCAATAGCATATATAGAAAGGAAAATCTTTCGATGTGTCTCTGTAGCGCAATGGATAGCGCGTTAGACTTCTAATCCAAAGGTCGCAGGTTCGAATCCCACCTGGGATGGCCTAATTTCTGAGGATGTGTTTTCATTTTTACTCTACTATTTTAATAGTATAATTAAATTTGATTGATGAATAAATAGTAACAAATGAACAAAAGTAGTCTAACATCATACATTGAAAGGAAAATGGAAAAATTTTTTCTATTTGGTCTCTTAATATTGTGATTCTGTCCTATGTATATACATATTTATATTAATTGTAACTATTTTATAAAAAGTAACTAAAATAAAATTTTTCTTTGTTGACCTAAGTAGGAATTGACTTAATTTTTATATTACTTGTTAGTGTTCCGTACTAATAATTAATTTGTCAACAATACATTGTGGAAAGGAACTGTTCGTTGAATTTGTCAAAATCTGTCTTATTGGCCCTTTTGTGACGAAATCTCTAGTTTGTGTGACTAGCTCCCAGGATTCCGTTCCCGATGGACCTCTATCTGAATTCGACTCGGAAGTTGGTTTAGAAGCCAAATTAGTTATCCCAAACAGAAATATATATCTTAAAGATACTTTATTGATTAAATAATCAATAAAGATACTTTATTTAGTTTATGACGTGAGGATCAACTACAGCGAATAAATGCAAATAATTAAAATTAATTTATCTGATGCAGGTGAACTACTACCATCCTCATTAGCATCCGCACGATCTCTGATTAACATCTGAAGATACTTCTTTAAAATGACTAATAGAAACGCTATCGGCAATGTGGTCTGACTAATATTATTATCTGTAGTTCCACTTCAAATCACTTTATGTAGCACTTCACTTCAGCATATCACTTTTCTCTTTGTAAGAAAGTGGTCTTTTAAAAACTTTCAATAATATTAAAGAAAGAAACCTAAGTTACACTTAAACATCCCACCATATGCACAGTATTTTTTAAAATAGTTCTTTGAGGTTCATGCTCGTTTGGGAGGTGATAATACTGTTAAAAGGTCGTAAGTAACGATGAAAATCATATTGTTCAATAAAATTTGATGAATTTGTTTTAATACATTTTTGTTTCAAAAGCTAGAAGAACTTCTTAAGTCTTAATATTAATCAAAGATATGTGCCAATGTGAAGATTTTCGTTTATTTTATATAAATGCGTTGCCCTGGTGTTGTGTACGAGGGAGGTTCCAAAAATAATCGGAATCTGTTGCGCGGGCATGCTTTGTAATTACGCTGTTTGGTGTTAGTGAGCTGGCGTCAGTCTGAGTTTAGTGTATTGCTTGTGGTCCTTTGTTTTGTGCGTTCCTCTTTCAACCCCTTGACGGTTAGTGAGAAGGTTGACCACATAGAACAAAGAGTGTGGGGGAAATTTTGCTTACTGTTAGGAAAACTGCTGCTGAGACCGTTGAGATCCTTCGGCAAGCTTTTAATGATGCTGTGGGAAAACCACACGTCTACGAGTGGTTTTCCTGTTTCAAATCTGGCAACACGTCAACTGAAGACATGCCGCGTCCAGGGCGTTCTAAGACAGGAAGAAATGACAAAAACGTTGCCAAAACCAAACGTGTAATTGATGATGATCATCCAAAGACCATTGACTAAGTTTCTGAGGAAACGAAAGTGTCATGGAGTACGTTCACGACAATGCTCCTGCCCGCACAGTTTTGATGGTCCGACAGTTTTTGATAAACAACAGCATAGTGCTTGTGCCTCATCCGATCTGGCTGCGTCGGGATTTTTTTGTTTTCCTGGATGAATAGAAGTCTGAAAGGAAAGCGATTCAGTAATGTGCATGAGGTCAAAGAAAACACGCTTACGGCTTTGAACAGTATTCCGCTTCAAGAGTTTTGTAATTGTTTTGAGAGGTGACAAAAGCGTTGGAACAAGTGTATTAATGTACATGGACGATACTTTGCAGGGGACTAATGTAGATTTCAATAAAAATGCGGAATAAAAAAAATAAATAAATTCTGGTTGATTTTGGGACCCACTCGTATATACATATTGTTATAATTAAATACATTTAAAAATGACTTACAAAATCTAATTGGTTATGAATGAAAAAAAAGTTTCTTATATTCCCCTATCTCAGTTAGAGGAAATGAAATATTTTCATGGATCCTTTGTTAAGAATTCTTACTCTAAGAATGACGTTAATTCAAATCAATTAAAACCCATTCTTTTTTATTATGAGGCTGCTGTATGTATGTGCTTGAATAGAACAATATACAATTACTTTAGTAATTGTTTTTCAGGATTTCTTTGATCATATTACATTCTATATATCAAATTTTGATGAGAAGCTAAATGTACTGATCATTTTCCTTGTATTCTGCTACAAATAAACATATGGCATATTTTATTGAATACGAATATATATGTCTTTATAAGAAATTTAATGTACTGTAAAAGTTATAATGTGTGTGAATGAAAATATTTTAAATTTTTAAATGCATTCGTTAAATAGTGTTTCTAATCTAAAGTTTTAAAGGAAATATGTTTCATCATTTAAACGTAGGAACCGATTAATTTTCAAATTTTTACACGTAGAGCTGACACACATTTTGTTTGTCATTTTCATCAGATAGAATGAGAAGTTCTCACAGATAATCGTACCTTGCCAGCTATTCAGTAATATATTACTTAAACTGCAACACATGTTCACAATTGACATCGGTATTTATACAGTTGTCAAAACAGAACAACAGCAAATGACATTAGCCTTCAACATTAAAACTAGAAACGTGTGGTAAGTAAATAAAAGATTGCACATTGCTACTACTTTTTTTTTCTCATTAAGTGTGTATAAATAGTCCGTGAATGAAAGGGAGGGAATTTTTTTTTGTATTTACAAACTAATTAAATGCACGAAAAAAGGAAATTTAAATTTCATGGAGTCAAACTTGGCATTTTTGTTTTTACTGTTGTCCCTTTTGTCATCGATATTAAATTTATTAGCTCATACATTGCATTTACACACGTATTATTTTGATACGACTCACTGTGGAAGAATTTCTCAACACTCATCCTCTAAGTTCCTTGATCCAGCTTAAGTGTCACATGTTCCACCTCTTAATATTTTCAAAGCAAATATTCTATTCTACAAATGATGTTGAGATAATTCATAACTGCGATTGAGCTGAATTAATGTCGGTCGGTCACTAGAAATGCATGTCATAATTATGAAACTTGTTCAAATGACAATGTACATGCATTTTATTTTGTAATGGGCTTGATTCATGAAGTCACATGATAAAAACAAACACTTGTTTTCCATTGAATTCAAAACAAACAAACTAATTGTACTTGTTCTACTTGTAAAACTCAGATAAAATTTCAAATTTCATATTTGGGTAAAGATGTTTAAATGTTAGGAGAAAAAATTTCTTCAGAAAGATTTTTTTAAATTAAAAAAAAGTCGTATTTTATGCTTATACTTTTAAATAAAATGCATTTTGTATACATATGTACTTAAGAGAAAGTTTCTGCAAAGAGCAACACTTGGCAACACCGGAGCGCGTGAACTGATTAGTTGGAAACACAAGATAGTTTTTATCGTGTGACTATGACGTCGCATGAGCTTTTGAATTGATTGGCTAGAATCACGTGGCTTTCACTATCATGTGACTATGACGTCACATGAATCAACCTCATTCAACATTGAACGTAATTTCTTCTCTAATTTGTAGAATTTCTGTTGTGTTATTGTTGGAATTATATGATTTATATGGTACTAATTCATATATCATTAACCACATTTAATACAAACAGTATGAGAGACTAAATGGAGTTAAGGAATTAAATGCTTAAAAGAATACAAATTATAAAATATATAAATTAATTTAAAAAGAAATAAAAATTACGAAATGTTGTCGCGGTTCATCGACCGTTGGTTTTCGAGGGTTTCGAGTAAAGATCAGCCATTTTTCTATCAACACAATTTTATTGCCTATATCACTTAATAGACTTGATCAGCTTAATGGAGAATGCACTTAAATCACTAAACCGGAGGAGTAATCAAACAATAAGTTTATTGTTTGGTCATTAGAGGTCTTATCTATCACCTTGAGCGCTCTTGCTTCAACGCTAGATTGATATTTCTTCTTGAATTAACTATACGACCACCGGTCGCTAACGCTATACTTTCTTCTATCTCAATTTTCAGCCATTATCCCGCCTATTCCACGACCAGCACTTAAATAGAAGCTGTAATTTACATAAAACCAGGCCCTCACCTCGGAAAGCGGTTTTTAACTTAAATAACTGTTAAAAAGATTATTTTACCCAAGTGGATTATAGTAGAAGCATGTAAATAGACCCGTTACAATGTACAAAAACTGAAAACAAAAGAAAATATTATCTTTATTATACGAAGAAGTGTTTTTCAACTCAGAGTTGAATATTCTAGATTTTTTTTTTCAAAAAAAAAAAATGCGTGTGGTCTTATTTTCATTGCCCTCTTTATGCAGCAATAGTTTTAGTATTTCGTTTTAATTTTTCACGACTATCACGGACATATTGGGGAATAGTAATTACTAATTTATAAATTTTGTAATTGAAAATGTGTGCTGAGTACTATTATTTATTTTTAATTCCGAGTAAATAAATGGGATTTAAGAGAACATATGAGCTAAGCACACTGATAAAACAGATAAATAAAACTAAGAACTTGTTTCAAAATATATTATGAAGCCTACACCATATGCATTTTGGAACCGAATTTTCACCCAACCCAAAGGTAGTATTTCCACATCGTCGTTAGTGGGTTGATTTCTCCTGACAACCCAGTAATCTCTTTTGTTTTTGAGAGTTTTCTGAATAAATATTTCAAACTGTGGCCTGAATTTACCATTGTTAATTTTTTAAAAAACATTTCATATTTTTCTTAACTTATCAAGTCTTTCAAAATGTTTTAAGCATTCTAATTTTTACTTATAAACTATCATTTACCGTTCTGTGATTTTAAGTAAAATTTAGTTTTTAGACTGTTGATTTATTGTATGCTGTTGACGGCGAAATATCCTGAATCTTTTCAAAGGATTATCTGTGGGAAATGTTGAATTGTTCACAACGTATCCTAAACAGTTGTTTTTATTTTTACGAAAAAAAAAAATCAATGAAATTTGTATAAACATTTCACAAAGAGAAAATTAGTTATACTTCAAATTTATGCAAATTTTTTATGAACTGAATTTTGTTTATATAATTTTCCATATTTCATATTCCATTAATTATTAAATTAAAAGTCGTGGTAGCTAAATGGTCATGTTCACGAACTCGTCGAGTCGCGGTTTTGAAACCTTATGCCACTGAAGATTTGCCTTGTAGAAGAGCTGATATATGCTAAATCATTTCAAGGTTCAAAGTCGCGGCCGCGGTAGCCGTGTGGTATAGGTATCGGATCGTGGCTGGTTTTGTCACGAGTTCGAGCCCAGTACCACTAAATCTGTCGAAAGCTCAAACGTCCTCTCGTTGGTGTGGTAGTTAGGAGAGGGAGGTGCTAGCTCAGGTGTCCACGTCACATGACCATGGTTCAAAATTACGTGGTCTGTCTTCAAAAGCCCTCGTGTAGCTGAACAGTGCGACGTTAATATTCACTCACTCACTCAAGGTTCAAAGTCCACCCTTTGGAAGTTTGGAGAGGGTTGTGTCAGCTCACTTGCCAGCCTCGTCACTTGATCGTAGTTTAAAATTGAGAGAGATGTCGCCAATGGCCCTCGTGTTGCTACACAGTGCGACGTACATTAAAATAAAATCAAATTAATGAAAAAAATTCTAAACGCATTTTTTAATAGTTTAATTAGTTTCTTAATTTACTTTGAATAAGTATATATGTACTATATATTCACTTACACAATGAAAGAGAGAAGATTCTATCAATATTTTTTCTGTTGCTCAATATTACGAAATTGAAGAGAAATATTGCAACGTATGTATTGTCTATGTACATGGATTTGGGAAAAGGTTCTCTTTCCTTAAAAATATTCCTGAAATAAAGTAAAAGCTTGAGTATTTTGATTTGTGTGTGTGAAAAATACAGCTTTGTGTTCTGGATTTTTTGCAATGACTTTTTTCATTTTTCCTTTTTCACGATTGATTTTTTTTTATTTTGTTCTTCCTACTATTATAGGTTGGACAGTCGTATTTTTTGGAGCACATATCGATAGTAATTTGTTGTTGTTGGCGTGTCCATGATGTGCAGATTGATAAAAAGAAAAGCTTTAGATCGCTCCGAAGCTGTCCTCGACAGCTTCGGCAACCTCTCAACAGCTTTATCAGAGAAGATCAAATCTTCTGGGTTTTCTGGGCTGATCTTGTAAAAGCATGGCTTGAATTGTTGGGCAACTGAGGATATGTTGTGGAGGCAGTTGAACATTAGGGCAGTCTGGGCAATGATTTGTGTAACTTCTTTGTCCGTCAGTTGAGATTTTCCTTCCTTTTACATGCTTTGTTCTAAGTCTAATTATTGATGCATTGTACGGAGAGCTGGGAAAGGAATATTTAAAATTATTGTTAATTAGTCTTCGGTTAGCAGCTGCATTGGCGTCGATGAAGGTCGTGAGGTTAGAGATGATTGAAGGCAAGCTCTGGATTCTTTAGCAAGTTCATCGGCTTTCTCATTACCGAGGATGTTTACGTGGACTGGTATCCATTGTAGTTTGCAGGATCTCTTTTTTTTGCGTTGATTTTATCGATGGATTGGATGATTTTGTAGGTGATTTGGCACTTGCCTTTCTGGAGGGCTTGCAGCATGGATCTTGAGTCTGTGAAGATGATAATGCCGCTGGATTGCTGCTGTTTGAAAGCAAAAACTCCAGTGCACTCTTGATAGCATTGTGTTCGCATGTGTAGTTGGATGCGATTTTCTCTACTTGAATTTTATGGTACTCGGCTCTCTGTGTGTTAGGAGAAATAAAGAAGACATCTGCACCTCCTCTATCAAGATTTGATTAGAGAGAGCTAGTAGTACGTTGAATGTATTATACGTGTGTATGACATGGTGTCAGTTTTATTTATCACTTTAATGACTGTTTTAAATCCGTACTATAAAAGCCCAATTTCCTAAAGTGATGAGAAAAGAAAGAAAATTGAAGAAAAAATTTTCTTAAATGTTTGCAGTGACTAATTTTTCGTAAATCAATATTTTCTTGTTTATGTAAGATAAGTATTTTATCTTAAACCAATACATAATGCCAAGTAATTCGGCTTGCGGTTTGTTTGTGAAGAATTATTTACACGGTATATACTTGTTGAGTTTTTAATGTTCTTAGAAATTCTGGTTTAGATAACTTAAATATTCCCATTCAACCATGTAAATTATTAAAATCTAGTTGATGTAAAATTCTTACTGTATATCATTAAAAAAATGAAGTTTAAAAGCTTTTTTTAAAAATTTTTTATTAGATAAATTAACGCGTTTGCAAAATAAAATTCTATTTGTAGAAATTGAGAAACAAAGAAATGTTAAAACGAAATTGAAGAAATAAATGCCTTAACCCTTTATCTACGGACGGTACTTATAAGTACCACTCACTTTAAAATTACATAGAATAACCATTTTTACTAATACTCTGACGATACTTAGCATGGATATTCTTTTAAACCCACTCTTCCAAGATATGTGGCAGCACGGGTTCTATGATGGGTATTTTAGTGGGGAAGGCGAATAGTTTTATAGCAGTAATTGCGTTTTCTGCTGATGGCGTTTTCAGCGCATTGCGAAGATAGTCATTTTTGTTCCGAAAAAATAGTTCATGTCAAAAAGTAAAGGTCTTATTTTTTTGTATGTAAATGAAGACCTTAGAAAACGATTTGACTATTTATTAAGTAAACTGTGTATATAATTAATTTTGCAGTTGATTATCTTTAATTAATTAGCTCTAACGGGTTATAAATTTCCCAAAGTTGAGTATTTTTTTTTATGTATATCCCTTAATTTTCAATGTAGTAATTCAAAAAGAAATATTGCATGAATAAAACTGCAGTAAATCATAATGCGGTAGATAAAGGATTAAATTGATGAAAAATTTTCGTCATCTATAAAAATACCGTATTATAATTGAGATACGATATAGGAGGACACGTTAGGGATATAAAATTTGAAAAATCGCAGGAAAAAAACCCCATCTCTCGATTGTGATTATATATAATGAATGAGGACCACTTCAAGTTGCCTAGTTCAGCGATTATTAAGATAGATCTGAAGTTCGAAGCTTTCTTTTGTGTCGAAGGCTGTCGTGTAATATAAAGAAGGCTGCTGCTCAGTTAGTTGAAGGTGGTCTCCAAGTTCTTAATGATGTAATGTGGAAATTAAGATAGAATAAATTATCATCATGCCTACAATAATTTAATTATGGCCGAAGAAGCACAATCCTGTTTGTAATTGCCTAGTGTTCAATTCTAGAGCATTCGTGTAGCGTGGCGCGAAAATTTTTTGAGCGTCATTAATTAAATTTTTAAAGATATAAAACACATATAATGTGTGTACATGTTAAAATTAAACTTTTTAATTGATTATATATTAAGGCATCATTGTTATAATAAATTGACTTGCATAATATAATTAAAAATATGAATGAGCAAAAATATTTATGTTAAAATAAACATCTTAACTATTAACTCCTGCTGTCCAACGATTTTAATAATTGAAGTTTTATTTATCGTTTAATTATTAAAATGCAATCGCTTTACTTTCGTTACAAATTACATTATTCGATGTCTTTTAAAACATTTTATAAAACTGTAATTTCAGTGTGCCGTGTAAGTTTGAGTGTCGCTTCAAGTATATTGTGGCCGCGGTAGCCGAGTGGTATGGGTATCGGATCGCGGCTTGCCTTGTCACGAGTTCGAGCCCCGTACCACTAAAGACCCGCCGTGTAGGGCAGCGATGCACGTTAAATCTGTCGATAGCTGAAACGTCCTCCCATTGGTGTGTGGTAGTTAGGAGAGGGGGGGGCAGCTCAGGTGTCGTCCACGTCACTTGACCATGGTTCAAAATTACGAGCTCCGTCGCCAAAAACCCTCGTGTAGCTGAACAGGGCGACGTTAATATTCAATCAATCAATCAATTCAAGTATATTGTGTTCAAGCTTTTGGACGATATTTTATCCAAAAACGAATAGGCCGCGTTAGTTTAGAGGTTCTGGTCATTAACTCGTGGCTGGAATGTCGCGGGTTCGAACTCTGACGACACTGATGATCCACCGTGTAGAGGCGGCTGATGCACGTTAAATCTAAGGAGTTCAAAGTTCTTCCGTTGGTGTGTTGTAGTTTGGAGATTGGGATGCCGGCTAAGGTGTCGTCCTCGTCACTTGACTAAGGCTCAAAATTACGAGGTCCGTTGCTGAAATATATTTTTTAGTGTACTAAATTTGTAACTATGCAATATACCGCATTTCACTGAAATGTGTTCTACCATCACAATTATATTATTTTTCTTAGTTCGTAAAAATAATGCATTGAAGAGTGCACTAAGCCGTTTAATCGAAATAACCGGCATAAAAATACCCCCCAAACAATTGGACTCGAGCATGAAGATCCAACGTTTGTTTACATCACAAAGCTATCATTTTATTTCTTTTCTTGAACCATTCTTTCATTCTTTGCTAGACGCATCATTTACTTGTTCTGACAGGCAGACACTTCAGTTGGCTCTCTTTCAAGACTTCTGCTTTCGAATAAAGAAATTTAAATTCTGTCGTTTTTTCTTGAGTAAGAAGGGTAAAAAAAATTTCGAAGAAAAATTTATTTGACCGTGTCGCCATTCATAAAACGCAGACTAAGTTCTGAAACATACGCCTGTCTGACTGGCTTTTTAAAGAAAATATAAAGTTATGAGGTAAAGCTTTTTTAAAATTTAGGCCAAAATAAATAACTAGTTTTTGACTGCTAGCATTATATTTAGTCAAAGTTTGAACCAAAGAGTTGCATTTAAATACCATTCGCGCGTGACAGATGGGGTTAATGATCAGCAGCTGACGGCAATTGTTTTACAAAGATTCAAAATAATTGTAATGGTTTCTTCTCGTTTTATGATCTATTGCATATTTAATATGACTTTAATTATTTGAATGGGATTTGGTTGATAGTTAAAGAGAGCACTAATTTTTTAGATTTGATTTTTATTTATTAATACGAAAGATTCAGTTTGGAAATAATTTTTGTGAAGTATTTATTCGGTTATTTCTTGAGATCTAGTTGTGTGCTTTTTTTCCGTTTTTAAATAATTTAGTAATATTTCTATAGGGTAATCCATTTTTGTGACGTTTCTCAGTAAATAAATGTAATAATTTACTTTTCCATTTTACTTATTTTAATCTCTGTTGTAATAATTTTTTGTTCTTCATTCCGAAAGTGAGTTCCATCATTTTTTACAAACGGAAATTTTATTGCTAAAAAGAATTGAATCATGGCCTCACTGACTGTACACCTTGCACTATTTTTCGTCATAGTCAGCACCGACACATTGAGTCATTTATCGTTGCTTGCGAACAATTTGAAGAAACCACTCTAGGAAAACTGGGTGTCTTGCGATGCAGGGAATTGTCTCACAGCTTTCTTCACCTCAGCTCTGTTTAGTGAGATTTTTTTTTTCACTGGTGTGCTTGAATGCTTTCACGTCATTCAGGTGCACCATGTTCTGTACTCACTTCCTGTACTGCCTTCCTTCTTTAAACATGTAACACCAACGATTAATCATTTGAGCTCTTCACCATACACGGCCCGTAAGCATTCATGGATGACAGACCCACTACTTCCACGTGTCCATTCACACTGGAGTGGCCGCGGTAGCCGAGTGGTATAGGCTTGCCTTGTCACGAGTTCGAGCCCAGTACGACTTAAGACCCGCCGTGTAGGGCAGCGATGTACGTTAAATCTGTTGAGAGCTTAAACGTCCTCTCGTTGGTGTGGTGTGGTGTGGTAGTTAGGAGAGGGGGTGGGGTGCCAGCTCAGGTGTCGTCCACGTCACTTGACCATGGTTCAAAATTACGAGCTCCGTCACCAAAAGCCCTCGTGTAGCTGAACAGTGCGACGTTAATATTCACTCACCCACTTGGCGACCACGCTATCAGCACACGTCTGTTAGTCATCATGATTTGCACTTAAATTACCTCGGGCACACCTTTCTGTTGATATTCTCTTCTTTGCCGCTCTGCGCATGCGTCACCTTTCCAATAATGACTTCCCTTCCGTCTCTTAACTGTGGCCGCGGTAGCGTAGTGGTCAAGGTAACGGACTCGTGGCAGGTATGTCATAAGTTTCAGCCTAGCCCTCGAGCAATATTCCTCGCGTTTGCTTTAGAGTCCAATGTTAATAATTTATCGGAGTTTAGATAACATAATAAAAGACGGGCTACATAATTGAGAATCATTGGTGATAAGGTTGGTTTTATTGAATTCAATTAAGGTTCAATATGTAAGTTTTATAGATATCTTTCTCAAATTAAATTTTTTAATATACATAATGCTTCTGACGGGAGAACCAGTAACACATGAGGCCGCGGTAGACTAGTGGTCAAGGAAACATACTCGTGGCCGGCGTGCCATGAATTTGAGCCTAGTAGCGCTAAAGACCCGCATTGTTGGGAAGCTGTTAAATCTGTCGATAGCTCAAACGTCTTCCTGTTAGTGTGATGTGGAAGTTAGGAGAGGGACAAGAGCTCAGGTGTCGTCCTCGTCACTTGACCATGGTTCAAAATTACGAGGTCTGTCGCGAAAAGCCATCGAATAGCTGAACAACGCGACGTAAATTTTACTCTCTCACTCCGTCGCTTAACTAGCGTCGAATGTAGTTTCTTATACTGATTGTCCCCTCAGGGGGCTCACCTTCTTTAGGTGGGTACGGGTGTCACAATCCCGAGGATCTTTTCCTCTTCCCAAGGGGTTTACTATCTTTAATAAACACGGGTGTCACGACCCCCGGGGTACCCCAGTGATCCTTCTCTATTTTCGACCCTCCATCTTGTCATCTAATTTCTTCTTTTCCTGTCCAGACCACAGGCCTATGAATGTTTGGCGCAGTATAGCCAAAACTGGCTCTTGCTCCATAACACACCAAACTCAACTTATACTGATTGTTTGTTTCACCTGGTGTACTATTTTATCTTTCAAAAAATGACGCAAATTGTTTCGGAACGTCCCTCGTAATTTCTGACTAGTGATTTAACTTTAAATTTGACACAATGGACAAAGTAAAAAAGCCACTCGAAATGAAATACATAGTTGTCAATTTTATTGAACTCGCATTGAATTGAGTGTTCGCGTTAAGATCAATATGCACGGAAACTTTCTATTTGTTGCTGAGAAGAAAATCACGTGATGGGGAAAAAATGATAAACAATTGTTTTTGAAAAATATTTATACGCAACAATTTATACTGTAAATTTCCGATATTTTATTCCAATTTTATATTATTTGTTTGTGCAAGATAATTATTTATGTTTATTTTCCTTTTATATTAATCTTTTTTTAAATTAGCTTTTCCATTTCCTGAACCGAATGATGCGGGTAATACTGTTACAGTTATTGATTGTCTTTCAGAAGTTAGAAAAGAGTTGGAACTTTTACTGTTTGGGTAGTGGTAATGACGTTATTCGTTCATTGACCGATAGAAAACTGTTATCAAATAACTTTTTTTCTTGCTCTGTAACGAAATTGTGAATCATTGATTGTTAAATTACTTTCTTGTTTATATATAAAACATACATATTTCAATGGCACTTCGAAATCAAATTTTTTTATTATTGGTTACCGCTTTATTTTCTATTATGAGAATCGATGGGTTTGTAAAATCGATGTATTTACTTGATTGTAGCGGGAAAGTAAAAGGATTTTTTAAAAATGATTTTTCGAAGCATTAACTTTTTTTTTATCGAAATAATTTAAAATTCTTGGTCATTTTCTAAATCTAATATTTCGAATTTTATTCTTCTAATTTCAGTATATTTACTTTTATCCCTCTCGAATCAATACATCAAGCCTTATAAATATATATCTTCAAATATACATCTCAAATGTTGTGTGCTGCTTGTATAATTACTTGTCATCAAGACCTTGATAGAAATGATAAAAATATACAAGCTTTGATGTACACATTGTTCAATAAATATATCTTCTAATTCCTTATCATTACAAGTATTCAAAAAATTCCTTTGAAATTCGAAAAAATAATGGAAAAAATGAGAAATACTTAATAAGAAATCTTGACAGCCATAATCATAGCGTATTTACACACAGAAAATGTTCCCGTTGTTATAGTAAAAAGATGCCCTATCAGTGATATCCGGATCCTGTTTATCACCAACTGTCCTTAAAATAATGTGTAAGGTTAATATTTTAACCCTGTAACATAGTGTAGACCAGCGATCGTCAAACTTTAGAATTTCATGAACTTAAAACAACCTACTTTTATATTTGGCAGACCACTAATATAATTCACAACTATATGGCGGACCACTGAAACCCTATTGTCAGTTATTTACACCTCCCATTTCGTATCCATATCATTGGAAAGAAACTTCACGAAAAGCGGGAATAAACCGGCAATGCCAATCTATATCTACAAAATAAAGTGTTATGCCACAAATTCACCATGACTGTCAACTCTTATTTTCAAATGTCGCTATATACACCGGCAAAAGTAGTTAAAATGTCGTTAAACTTGGATGGAGTTTCGCTAAAAGTAGTAGCTAAAAATTTTTAAAAGTATAATCCATATTCCATAAAACGTTTTCTTAACCACTTGTGCTGGAAAGACGTGCCACGCACGTCATAATTCTTTTGTCACAGAATCGCCGATGTCGTGGTATGTACGTCGTCATGGAATTGTTACAGAAACAAAAACGACGTGCGTGGCACGTCAGGTGGAATTGTTGTCAGAGTACAGATCATCAGTGCACTGCGTAGCGTACAGTTATAAATATTTAACCCGCATTCTAAAATGGAAAGCAAATTGACGTTAGCGACATCATTTCGACAAATAGTAAAAGAAAACACGATGGTAGTGATAGTGACTTTGATGAAATAATTTTTCCACTCCGAAACCGACTATAAAAAGTTCTAGGGTAACAATAAATTAGTTTAGAAAGTATAAATCTTTTTCCGATTTCTCTGAGGTATCGCACACTGCGTGACGCCTTCCAACGAGTTATACTGGACCGTTATAGTACACACTTCAGTGATTTTTTTTCCAACACAAGTGGTTAATTATTCTTTTTAAAACTATATCTACATAAAAATAGGAAAAAAATGTCCCAATTTTTCTGCGGACTTTAAAAACTTTTTCACGGTGGTTGGCCAGCAGTTGACGGCCGCTGGTGTAGACTGTAGGCAACTTACCGTTCGATTCATGGACGTCTTAAGGCTTGGGCCCAGGCGCGCCCTCGGTGGGGGCCTCGTTTCGTTCTTGACTCATCCCTAATAAGATCATCAACCGACTAATTTTAATTGTCGAATATTATTCCCGTATATATCCAAAATCGGGGAACTCCAAACTGCATGTCAACTGGTAAGACTATTATTATGTGATGACCGTTGCCCATGTCTGGGCCTAGGACTAATACCATAAACAATCATTCAGCTCATTTAGTCTAAATGACACCATTGGTCGATCCGGTTTGTGCCTAGGGCTAAGAAATAGTGAGTCATGCATATTTGTTTCAAATTACCGTTTGTACGAGTGCAATGCATGCTATAAACTGTCTACTTTTAAACATCACAGGTCGGGCCTACTTTGTGTGTATAGGTGCCCAGGGCCTCTAAATATCTAAAGATGTCTCTGCGCCCAGAGCCTCAAAAAGTCTTTAAGATGTCCCTAGTTCAATCGCATGCTAAATGGATAGGATTATGACGTAATCACCACTATAGCCCTTGTCTACACTCTGAGCTTACAGATTAATACCAAAGAAAATAACTAGACTTGCACTATTTGTCACAAAATTAATTAGTCATTCAACTCACAGTATTTAAGAAAATACCAGAGCCATGTGCGATTTAAAAAAAATGAAATATTGTTCAGAATTGCTTCAAAGAATTCTTCAAAAACTTTTATCTTTCGTAACATGTATCACCGCACTATAGATTTTGATCTCTTTACTCTGTTAAGGGTCTGCCTCCCGGTTTTTGTAATTTTTTTCGTAAATAATTTTTAAAAAATTAAAATCCAGAATACGTGTATTTTTTATTATCTGGAATGCGGAAAATCAAATCCGAGTTTATGAGTGGCCGAGGACTTTTTAAAATGCTTTCGAAAGACATATGTAATTTGAATATATAATTTCCTTAAGTGGAGACTCGAAGTTCTTATTTTATTGTGGTACACATATTGGATGAATATTTTATTGAAATATCGATTTCGTTGCATTTGTAATTTTCAGACCTGTCATTTCTAGAGTGAACAGTCATGCAATAGAATGTTCGCTAAGCTCTCGGTCGAAAGGGGGCCCTGCCAGGGCCCCTCGAATCTTTTATTTTTTATTTTTCGGGGTCCCCTATTTCACTCACTACGAGGGCCACCCTTACAAAAAGCACATATTCGGAAAGGTCTCGTCGAGTTCTTTAAGAATATATATTCGTTGGGGCCCCTGTCTCCGAGGGGGCCCCGCGGCCAAGGGGGGGCCCTGAACACTAGGTTTTTCCCGAATAAAAAAGAACGGCTCGACGGATTTTCAAACAATAGGACTCGTTACGTGCGGAAGATCTTTTTTTTCAAAGTTTTTGTAAATCGGTGCACTAGAACGAAAGTTATTAAAAAAAACGAATTCTCAAGGTCAAACTTCCGGAACTTTAGAAAATTCATAAAAAAAATTACCGGTCTATTTCTAAAAATGGTCAATGCTTTTGCGAGGAATCGAGAGATCTACCTTTTTGTGGGACACTTTTAAGAAACAGTGTGTTCTTTCACACACACAAAAGTTATTCGAAAAAAAAGAGCTTTTCCGGGAAAAAATTTTTCCCGTTTTCCCGAATAAAAAAATAATTTATGGTCGGATTTTTACAAATTACAACTCGTAATGTGCGCATTTAGTAGGGCTTTCGTTTTCTTCAAAGATTTTTTAAATAAGTTAATAAACAAGACAAAGTTAATCCTAAGACAAAGCTAAAAAAATTTGTTTGCTGTAGGCACTTTCTCAGTCAATCATTTAAATGAAGAACAGTTTAAGTGGCAATGTTGTGAAGTATTTATTTGTGGCATTATCTGTTTTCTGGTTATATGTTGTATTCAGCTGAACTCTGGGTGTATTGTAATGTAGCTATTATTCTACTCGGCGCATAATTTACGCATTTATTTATAATAAGTTGCTGTTTCGTAAATATCGTTGAGTGGATGATTTGAGTACCCACCTCTTTCGAGCTACAACCTTATATCAGTAGGTATTTGAGTGACTGTAATTGATTGACTTTTGCCCTTTATTTCGTAAATAAAAACTCGCACTATGTAGTATAATGGGCTGAATTCATGTGACGTCATAGTCACATGATAGTGAAAGCCACGTGATTCTAGCCAATCAATTCAAAAACTCATGTGACGTCATAGTCACACGATAAAAACTATCTAGTGTTTCCAGCTAATCAGTTCACGCGCTCCGGTGTTGCCAAGTTTTGCTCTCTGCAGAAACTTTCTCTTAAAAAGTACATATGTGTACAAAATGCATTTTATTAAAAGTAAACATAAAATATGATTTTTTTTTTAATTTAAAAAATCTTTTTGAAGACATTTTTTCCCCCTAACATTTAAACATCTTTACCCAAATATGAAATTTGAAATTTTATCCGAGTTTTACAAATAGAACAAGTACAATCAGTTTAATATTTGTTTTGAATTCAATGGGAAACACGTGTTTGTTTTTATCATGTGATTTCATGAAATGAGCCCATTGAAACAAAAACGCATGTAATATTTAAATGCAATATGCTGCAATTTTTTAAACAGGAAAATACGACTGTACAATAAATATATATGAACTAAAATTTCTATGATTTTTAGGTTCATTTTATGAAGTAATATATATTTATTTAATGGAATTCGGTTTAACCACCATTACATTATCAGGCCAAGTTATGGTTCCATTATATCAAAATAAGAACCACCTATTTCATAATAAAAATTCGTTTAATAGTACAGTCGGACCTCTCTCTCTTTCTAACGAACTCGCTAAATCCCCAAAAAAGTTCATTATATGTGTAGTTGTATGTTGTAGCTCATGCCACCTGCCTGACATAGTCAGATCGAGGCCGACGAAATTCATCGTGGCAATAGGCTAGAAGTACGCCTGTCGTTGGCTTTTAGCCTTGAGCACCATACAGGTGACAGTACGATTTAGCTCGAGAAATTCCCGAAGGAACGATAGATGGCGACACCATCATTCCACCTCCAATTTAGGCATGGAACTGAATTGGAGGGAAATTTTCTCCAGTTCCCTGCACTCGTGATTCAGCCCACAAGACTTTCAGACCCACTGATTTAACGAGCACCTGGTCCGCTTGTACTTGGTGGGTTTTTGGCGGTATCATTATATGTAAAATTCGTTAGAGATTCATCTTTTAATATATTTTAAAAACCACATAAAAATAATTATTCACACTTTTTTGAAGATAAATATCTATTCATTGTATATATCTTACCCACTGAAAAGAAATCTGCAACGAAAACAAGGGGAAAAGACATTGTCCAGGACACTGTATTTTCAACTTTAAAAAATAATTTTATATTAAAAATAATGAGAATTTTTTAGCGACATTTTTTTAATTTCAAGCCTACGAGTAATTTTAAACGTACATTATTTTATAGCCAGTAATTTTAAGCAAACACTTTCCCACATGCATCCTAAAATTTAATTACCGTTAAATCCGGCGTATAACGCTCACCGTCGTATAACGCGCACCTGTACTTTCAGGTAGCATTTTTTAATTTTTACGTATATTCGCCGTTTAACGCGTACCCCCATTTTTACGAAGGAATATAAAATGTACGTATGCAATACATACTCTTACGTTTTGAAGTAATTTATTCGAGGTATTATCCCAGACTTTTGAAAAAACAGTATACTTTAGAACTACAACTCCTTAAGTTCATTAAGGTATGTCATTTCTTTTAAATAAACAGTGTTTTGATCAATGTGGAATTCTAATTTTTTCTATGCTCATCTCTTTTTTTTTTAAAAAATTTTTAAAACTATAATTTTTATACCAAGCGTATAACGCGTACTTGTAAATTTTGATTTCATTTTTGTGTTAAAAGTGCGCGTTCTACGCCGGGATTTTACGGTACTCATAAAATTTGTTAGTCTTATTTGAGTTTTTTTGTTTTAAATATTATGGTCATTTCATTGGTCTAGGTGAATTAGGCACCTGGCCAGCGTTCTTGATCACCATTATGCTAAAAAGAAAAAGAAAATATTTTAAAAAATATTTTAAAAATTGGGAGAACAAAATTAAATTCAAAAAAAAAGTTCGTTATAGGAAAAATAACCCATTTAAAGTTATTTTAAAAAGAAAATAGAAAAATGTTTTTGGGGTTTTTTCCTAGAAAAATTCACAATATAGAGAATTCGTAAATAGAGGTTCGTTATATGGAGGTTCGACTGTAATTATATTTTGAAGCACATTTTTTTTGTCATCTTTTATTATTATAGGTAATACCTATAGAATTTATTACTTGGCATTTATTTAAAGATGTCTCTCAAGCCAGGAGAAAAACACCGGTCATCAGAGCGTAAACCATATATTTTTTCAAGTGAAAGGTCGAATATGTTTTATTATTATCTTTACGTTGAACTCATTATACTGCAGATAATATTTCATTGCTATGTCATGAGCAGCTTCCTTTCAATGCAGTCGTATTTGTTGATAACAAGTTCCTATTTTAAGCGATCGTTGGTGCTCGTGCAATTCGTTGTAGAGCCGATAAAAATAGTTGATTCGACTATCAATTTTACTTCCATTTGTTTTTCTGATGACACGAATTTAATTCCCGATTGTTGGCGTCATAGAGGATGTGTAGGGTTAAGTCAGTAAGTGGTCAAGTTCGACTTCAGTTCAAATTATGCTTTTAGTATAAAGAATCTATCTTAAATATGCTTTCTCAGTTTTATTTGTGAAGGAAAATCGTATTTTTACACTTGTATTTTCTTGTGTCATTTTTGAATAACATATTAATCATTTAATAAATTCAAGAGAATGAATAATTCTATACATGAATGTTATATTTAGTTTATAATGGGTTTATTTCGTTAGACAGTAAAGAGTAAGAACTAACAAACAAAACTGTTTATTCTAACTGTAACTACGAAAAAGGATTAAACAAATACTATTCTCATTTAAACGCGCGTCGTTGCCTAGTGGCTAAAGTTCCTCTTTTTGGTACTTGTCCTGTCTCTCGTCTTTTCCGTTCTCCGTCTCCTCTGGGTCTGGGGATCGCCGCTCGCCTCCCTTTGAAGCGAGCTGAGTCACGTGTCAGGGCGTATGCAGTGCTGCCCTCCCATGAGCCCTTCATATGAATATAATTGTTTGGTATTGAACTTGATCATTCCTTATTTGCTAGTAAATTCTAATTATTTTAAGAATTTCTTTTTAAATAAAAATCAACTGAGTTTTGATCTGTAAAATTTACTAGTAGTAACGTTGTTTTTGCGTGAAATATATTAATATAAGAACTATGACTTAATATAATTTTTAATAAACATAATTTTTAAGTTAATAAGAATTGCTATGATTATTAGCTTTATGTAATTATTTGTCAAATATAATTAATTTGTCATATTTATTTTGTGACGAAAAAGAAGTCGCCGATGTATGGTGCTCATTAATGATCATATTTTCTTCGATATATCTTTGTTTATGTGTGTTTTCAAAAAAAGGATATTTAGTAGATTAATAATAATTATTTTTCTGATGGAAATTCACCTCAATTCTGTCAAAAAGAAAAGTTTTGAATTGTATAATAAAGCTTATTTTCTTTCTTTTCCTTCAATATTTGTTTATTTCAACTTAATTACAGCTATCAATTTTCTGAATATTTATTACACGCCTTTTTAAATTTAGAATTACGTTAAAAATTGAAACGAAAACAGGATGGTATAAATAAAATAAATTGCATGAAAACACCGACAGTTTCTCAAAAAACGCAATAACTTTAGCTTAGTGTGACGTTAAGAATACTAATTTCTATCTTGAAATTTAGTGGTTTTGAAGACTTGACTGTCAGAGTAGAATTTTTGTGGAAATTATATGAATTACTGGTATTCTTTAAAACTCTTTCAATGTACTTATTATTTTTTTTAAATTATTAAAATAACTCTTTTTAAACCTTATTTGTGTGTTCCAACAGCTTATTATGTTATTTTTTTCCTGTGTTGTAAGATTATTTACAAGTATATTTTAAAAAGGAATATCTTTGGTTGGAATAAAATTCTATGCATTTAGTTTAGTATAATTTCACTTGTATGTTGTTTTTTCTATTACAACTTTGTCTTATTAATTAGCTGTGGTAACCGAATTCTTATGGGCACGAACTCATGGCCTGTTGTCAAGTTGTGGGTTCGAAACCTAGTGCCACTGAAAACTCGCCGTGCGGAGGAGCTGATGCACCTTAAATTTATCGAAGCTCAAAATCTTCCTGACATCGGCATCGTCACTTGACTGTGGTTCAAAATTACAAAGTCCGCGCGCTCGTCGAAAAGAGTTCTAGTGTCGCTTCAGAGTTTGTGTGAGATGTAAATTAAAATCACTCAATCTTTAACAAGCCTTCTTTCGCACAATGTTATTAAATATGACTGAAATTTAGAGCATTAGTCAAATAGTAAAATACTTATTTTTTGATAATTAATATCATAACTACAAAAACTTCGGAAGTCTAAGAAGAATATAATATTTTAGTTGTTTCTTTTATAATTGATTTTTCAGTTCATATATTAGCTCACTTTCTCTATATATTAATTAATTTATTTATCTTGGTGGAATGTTCAATCATTAATCAAATACACTTTAAAGCGCTCAATTGAGCTGAAATTTTACATACATGATTGTTTTGGATGACAATACAGGAATTTAGTTATAATTAATAAAAATTAATTGATTAAACTAATTATTCAAAGAATTACAAATACGCACCCACGTCGGAATCATTTTTGACGACTTCGGTCAAAACTTGAAAAGGTTTTTTTCTCACGTTTTAAAGTATTCGGTTGAACTGAAATTTTATATACACAATTGTTTGGATGACAATACGATATTAATATTTATATTAATTGTAACTATTTAATAAAAAGTAGCTAAAATAAAAATTTTTTTTTGTTGATCTAAGTAGGAGTTGACTTAATTTTTTTTATATTACTTGTTTTGTCTGCATTTTAAAACGGGAAATTAATCCCCCTCCAAATCAGTTAGTCTGTCTTCTCTCTTTGCTTTATAAATGCTACATTCACTTAACATTTAGTATACCCATAGTTGAGTCTTGGAAGTTGAATCAAAGTTGAAGTTGGAATCTTTTTAAGTTTAAATGTTTTGATTTAAAATTCAATTATTTATTTTGTTTCCTTCACAAGAATTTAAAACTCTCTATCAATGCGATATTTTTATTTTAAATATATAAAGCCCAAATCTATTAAGTTATTAATAAGGTATAGAAATATTATATGTATTGGAAAAAGATGGAAACGTTCTTTTTTTCTTTCAGAAATAATGTGTTTGAGATCAAATCTTTTTTGCAGACACAGTGTTTAAGAGTTTGCTTTATCTGTATTAATGTCGCGTACACACTTGATTATTGGAATTATTATCAAAAGAACGGTCTGAAGATGTGGGACTAGTAATCTGTTTTTGTTTTTATATTTCATCCTATTTTATAGTATATTAACATAAGAAAATTAGTTTAGAACTGTTACCCAGTTTTCTTGCACGTGATACGTCTAAAGAATTAACATCGTATCAGATTTTGACAACTCATTGTACTTTTTAAACAATGAAATGAGGATAAAACTTATCTTGAAAAACGGATTTACCATAATATGAATGAAATTTAATAGGATTGTTCGGGGAAAAAAAAAAACTTTGCGACTTTCCTCTCAATAAAAATAAATCAAAATAAAAAGAAAATTAACATTTTTTGATTTTTTTTTTCTGAAAAATTACTCAAAAATAATTAGGGAGCATCCAAATTTTTCATAATTGTAATAAAATTTATTTCAATCAATGGAATTAGTTCTAAATACAAATTTTGAGAAAAGAATTCTTATTAAAACTCTTGAAATTTAACAATTGGGGAAAAAAAAATTGTCAACTTTCTAACTTATTTAAGTAGAACTTCGTTTTTTAATTCACAGACGATTATTTTTATATCGGAGTATTACAAACCAGGCAATGAGATGAGTAACGTTCAGATCTTACGTTTTGACATGCCACCTGCATTTTCTTTCGTTTCATTCATGTTTTGAAACTTTTATTTTATTTTTTATTTTCCGAAAAATGTTTTTTAAAAGCTGATGTAAGTTAGAATAATTTAAAATACAGTTGATTTATATATGTTTTCATGCTATTAAATGTGATGATTGTTAACTTTTGTCCACTTAGTGTTTTTTCAAGAGGCTGCATTATAATGGTCACAAATTTTATTTTAAAATGGTTTTTTGAAGAAAAACTGTTTCCTAGGGATTTTTGTTTACTTTACATATATTCTATTCAAGTTCTTGCTAGATGGTTATTGTGATTTTACAAAATTTTCCTTCTCTTTCTTCCTTTTCGATGAAAATCACATTTTCGAAGTGTTATTCTTCAGTAACAATTCGAATTTTTTCCTGTTAAAAATAAAACTGAAGATTCATTTTGAGTAGAGGTAATTTTGTTTCCATAGTTTTTATCAAATGAAAATGAAATCCTATCTACATTAAAAATGATTTTCGATATGTATCTACTGTGTTCTTTAAATTTTCAGATAAAGCAGATGGAGTGAGTGCTTTAATAACAAAATTCTTCATAATGCAATTTTTTAATGTGTAATTTTTTTAATGATGGCGAATTTTTCTTCCTTTCGCGAATTTTTTTTAATTATAATTATTTCATGTTTTGTGAGTCGCCATATTTTTCGCTTATATCTGGAATAATAAACATATGTTTTGCTTAAATTTCGACCTGAATTTACTTTTATTTTATTATATTTGAGTTTTATTAAGCGGCCATTAAATTCACTGAATCATGTGTTTCGTAACAGTTTTTTAAGGCATTTCTTCGTTTATTAACGTCATCTACCACAGGAAATTGTTGTTATAACAACCCCAAATTATAATTTTCCACGTTGAATATGTTTTTCAGCTTTCTTTTCTATCAGATTAGTTTTCTTTGTTGACCTAGCTTGTTCAAACACTATTAGTAGAAAGAGCCTGTATTTGACTTTTTCGGCATTCGTTAGTTCGGAAGATAAAGCAGTGTTCTTACTGCAAGCCTGTTGGATTTTGAATCGGAAACAATTTTTTTTTCCTTTTTGCTGACGTGCCAAATGAAATTTTGCAGATAACTCACGTTCCAGAAAGAATGGGGGAACATTACTTTTTGATAAAATTTATCACGTTATTGTAGTTTTTGTTTCGTCATTTTTAGTCACACACGGATGTAATAATTTTGTACACATGTGATTAAACGAGCATTTTATGTTACAGAGGATCAGTTCGTATTGTAACAGCTTGGTTTACTCGTATATCGTTATTTCGTATGAGTTGCATTTCTTCAACTGCCAGTTGATTTGTGCATTAATTAAAGAAATTATGTATATAGATATAATATGAGTTATATATATTGGAATATTCTTGTAACATAAATAAATCTTAAAGACGATTCTTGATAAGAATCCCCCTTCTTCGCTAGTGTTTAAGCCTCTCGTGTATTAGCCATTTTGAATTTGAATTCGCGAATGTACTGTTAATCCTGTGGAATTTCTACCTTCTTTCTAAATTCTAGACTTGTGCATAGATTTGAATTAAATATGGAGCATACCAGACAACAAGAATAATATTTCTTCAATATTTTTTTCGGTATTTTCTTATTATACCGTCGACCAATTTCGCAAATCAAAAGACGTCGCCGACAAGATTATTGTGTTTGTACATGTATGGGAACAGTTTTCTTGTAGTCGCTGCATATCGATGCATTTTACGATGTCATGACAGTAATATTACGTGAGTATCCATTTTTATTTCAATATATGAAAATATTTTCAGAAATTGAATCAAAAATTAACTCAAGAGAAACCTTTATTATTTTTTTGTCTCGTATGCACTATATTTTATTCAAATTCACTCGTCTAAAGTTACTTAAAATAGAGGTATTATAGGATACCATAATACTTTTACAAGCTCAAAATGGTTGTTGGAATCGAGTCTTAAAAGGCCCATTGAAATGGGCATTATGTAAATTGCATTTAAAAAGTCTTAATCAAAATTTTAAAAATATATTTTTTTAATTTGTAATTGTAATCCCTGCATTAAAACTTCAACAAATGAAGTGAGTTGCTTAACAGTTCTTATGTGTCTTCGATTTCGCTTTTAATTGAATGAGATATAATATTGCATAACTTATTTTAACGGGAAATGAAGTTTTTAGCATTATGATTTTTGAAGTGTTTTTTAAATATCTGTCGAAAATACAATATTTTAAATGTAGGTTGTTCCAAAACAGACCTGATTTATGACTGCGACTGTAATTAATTATCGAAAACATTTTGTAAAATCTGTAATTCGTGAAATGTATTTTTTGGAAATTTGAATTAAAGAACTGAACCAAATATACCAAAAAATTATTAATTAAAAATAGTATACATTAATTTAAATTCATGCGAAATTAAAAAACATTTATGTTCCTGCAGAATATATGAATTTAGATCTCAAAATTTCGGTTATGTTTGAAAAGTTAGCACTTCAGGACCGTAAAGTATCCGACTACCCTGAAATCCTGATTTTTTTTTTAAGAATTGACAATTTTTTAATATTATTTTATAGGCCATCTTATTAGCTTTATAAAAATACTAAGTTTTTTTTTTTTCCATTCTTTAGAACAAAAACTACAAGTGTTTTAGTAAAAGCAGATGCCATAACTTTACATAAGATGTCGAACTTTAAAATGCGTTTTCCTCGAAATGTGTGGGTTTTTTCTTTCGAAAACCTCAAACGGGGACAGCAATTCCTCAAAATGTTTTGAAAATAATTTGCTGAAATTTTGTGTGTATGTTCCGTATAACAGTAGAAGTGTTTTAACCTTCAGATTTATCAATCACTGTTTTATTACATAATTTACAGTTCTTTATGTGAATATAATCACTGTTTTTTTAAGCAATTTCATGTAATCACTAAGCTAGAGTGCTCTAGTTTTTGTACAAATTAAAATATCTCTTATCCTGACGGTCATTTCAAAGGGGAATAGCAAAGTAATACATCAAAATTGAAAAATTGAGAATTTGTTCATTTACTATTGTTACAGAGCGGGCCCCGTGTATGTTATTTTTTGTGAATTTTTACCCATTTTTTCCCCAATTTGGTAGCAATAATTTATTTTTCTCTTATTAATTTTAGCCCTTTTTTTCTTAAAATGCACTAAATAAATCTCCATATGTCCCTTTTTTTTTTCTTTCAAGTTGTTACCAAGTAGTCGGATTCCTGGAACTGGGAACTTCGGATCTGAGGAACGACGGATATTTGAATTATTTTAAACCAAATTTATAGTCATTTAAAGCAAGTAGTACGATTCCGATTCCTCAAGTATTATTGTGCAGCATCTTAGCTGTTGAATTTATTTTCAGTTGCTTCCTTTGGCATTGATCCCGATTCATCACAAATAGATCAATGATTAGTTTTAGAAAGAATTATTACTGAAATATTGGACAGTGAACAGTTTATTAATGTAATAAATTTGTTTTAGAACGATAATTTACGAGCTAATAAAATTTTATTACATCTATCAATTAATATAATGACTGCTTATGGTTTTTATAGTATTTCAATCTAGAGAAACCTATAGAAATTCAATGTTACTGGGTATCGTGCATTAATGTCCCAAATGCGGAGGTTGTAAAGTGATATAGTATCTTGCGATTTTACAAGAAATCTTACGAATGTTTCGGTTAAAAATATTAATTTCACGTATTTTACTCGATTGTTAAGTCGTATTATTTGATAATATATTGGCGTCTTTTTAAAATTAAAAAAAAAAAAAGATTAGAAAAACTACGTGTATAACTGTATAATTTTAAAAAAAACTGCAATTGATTTTTGATCCCTTTATTTTAGAAATCAAATAATTTTATGTAAGAAGTTTGAAAATTTTTTATTGAAGAAATATTTTTAAGCTTTTATAGAAAACGAAAATATACAGTGCAATGTAAAAAAATCTACTTGAGAGTTTTTTAAAAATTTAATTTGCATAATTTAATACATTAAATAATCAATTTATCTTTAACAGATACTTTTAAAAATGTTTGATAATGTCTAGAAATATGTTATCTGTATTTTATATAAACTTCTAGCTGGTATACCCGTTTTTCGCACGGGTGAACTGAAAAAATTAAACAATACAGATTGAAGGAGAAAGAAGTTTTTGATGAGTTAATTTTACGTGAATTGCAAATTAAACAAAAAAAGGCTTTTTACATATCTCAGCTGAACAAAAAAAAAAAAAGGAAAAAAACCAGCTTTGTTAAATTTTAAGTCTGTAGATCTAATAGAGCTGATAAAATTTTTTTTTATTTTTATTTATCCCCGTAACTTTCTTAAGGGTCGATTTTTAAAAATACCTTCCTAAGCTGATCTCTGCTCAGCAAAAGTAACAGATTGTTACAGATTTTGTGTAATGAACGCTTAAAGTAGTGTAAATAATTTATATCTGAAAGTGTAATACATTAATAATTACTTTCTGTTGTATTTATTTTATTATTATTTTATTTAAAGTAATATTCGCAAGCAACGCCGTTTCTTAAATTATAATGGCGATTCAATGAAAAACATAGCGAAATGTTGGCGATAGAGTCAAGTTGGCAAATGTATAGCTACTTTCATAGCTCGAGCTTTATTAGAGCTTTGGGAAAGATTAGACTTACGCTTTCGCGGCATAATTCTTAAGAGGTACTTTTTCTACACTTCCAAAAAATACAGTGGCCGCGGTAGCTGAGTGGTCAAGGTATCGGATCGTAGCTGGCTTTGTCACGAGTTCGAGCCTAGTACCACTAAAGACCCGTCGTGTAGGGGAGCGATGCATGTTAACCCTTTATCTACCGCATTATGATTTACTGCAGTTTTTTTCATGCAATATATATATTTTTTTGGATCACTACATTGCAAATGAAAGGATATACATAAACAAAATACTCAACTTCGGGAAATTTAATCTGTTAGAGCTAATTAATTAAAGATATTTCACTGCAAAATTAATTATATACACTGTTCACTTAAAATAAATAGTCAAATCGTTTTCTAAGGTCTTCATTAACATACAAAAAACATAAGACACTTAAATTTTGACAGCTATTTTTTCGGGACAAAAATGATAATCTTTGCAATCCGCTTAAAATTCCGTCTGCTGAAATCGTAATTTCTGCTACAAAACTATTCGCCTTCCCGCTAAAATGTCGAGAGCTGAAACGTCCTCCCGTTGGTGTGGTGGTTAGGAAAGGGGATGCCAGCTCAGGTGTCGTCCACGTCACTTGACCATAGTTCAAATTTACGCGGTCCGTCGCCAAAAGCCCTCGTATAGCGGAACAGTGCGACGTTAATATTCACTCACTCATTCCAAAAAATACAGTACATTAGTTATTATTTTTATACTTAAAAAATGCAATATATGCCTATTCAATTAAAATTAAAGCGTTATAATTAACTACTAACCACAAACAAATTACAAATTTTCCAAAAATGATGTAGTGTGAAAAGACAAAGTTTATCTACTTTTAACCCCCCAAACGAAAAAAAGTATTTATTTTGATTTTGAGAATCTTTTTGTCATTTAAAATGTTCATAATAAAATCTTTTAAAAAAAAAACTTTACATAGAAATAAATTATCAATTTTTAATTTTATGTTTCCCTTTTTTGGGGAAATAAATTATAAATTTTTTTATTATATGGGTTCACTTTTTTTGGCGATAAGGGCCCAACATGAAAAAAATTAATAGTATCTATTCAAATATAGAGAGTTTTAAAAAAAAACCCCTCCTTAAAAAACTTGGTTTTATTCTGAAAAAAAAAAATAGCCCAAAAAGGAATAAAAGGGAAGCGAACGCCTGGCGTAGACAAAAAAAAAGGGTTTTCCCACACATAAAAGATAAAATATATGCTGTGGGGGGGTTTTTTTGGACCCACGCCAAAATTTGGGTTTTTGCAGATGGCAGAAATTTTTCCCCACTTTGACAATTTTTTCGTTTTATTTTGGACACTTCACACAAAATCTTTAAATTATAGCCTATGTGTTATTCTGATGTATAAGCTATATTATTTTTAAAAGCCCTCTTAAAAACCCAAATTCAGTTTTTTTTGGTGAAAGACTATCTAACATCCAAAACCCTTTCGCGGGGGAAAATTTAATAAGGATTATTGTTTTTTTTTCCCAAACCAACCTTATTTTTCCTTTTAAAAATTTTTAAATAACACAGTTATAAATCTGTATCCGTCTTTTTTCTTCCACATATTAAAATTTTTTAAGGGTGAGAACTTTCAAAAAAAATTATTTCCCTTTTGGGGTTAAAAAAATGTGGAATGAATTTTTGGGAAATTTTTTAAAAATTTGTAAGAAAGGTAATTACTTCCTACTTTCCCCTGTATTTTCTTTTTTTTTTTTTTTTTTTGCTCCCCACAAGACTTTCCCCTTACTTTTTTTAATAGACGTTTCAAATATTCATCAAACCCAAAATTTTACGTTTTCTTTTTTTAATTTGACGTTTTTACTTTGAGAGTTATCTATTCGATGTTTGCCCCTTTGAATTTTTAGGGTTTTAAAAGACCTGTAAATTTGGGTACCCCCGTCTTGTGAAATTACATTATTTCGACCATTTGCGTCTCTCATATCGCATTGATGGGAAAACTGCGATATAGAAAATCACTTGTCATTTCAGAGGATTTTAAAAGATAAAGTTTTCGAAGTTTAGAGGGACTTTTTGGGTTTTTTTAGAAAGTAAAAATCCCCGAATGATTTTTAATTGGTGAAAAAGGGGGTTTTTGAAGTTTTGGAAAATTTTTGATGTGCTCGATTGGGGTTTTCCCCTTTTGTATTTTTTTTGAACGTTGAAGACGATCCCCTTTTTGATAAAATTTAAAATGAATTAAATAAATAAAAAACTTATAATTGAAAAGAGTGAAGAAATGAAATTCTTTTTTTTCCATATTGCATACAAAGCTTTATGAAAAAGGAATAACTGTTTAAATGTCATTTAATTTTTCCAAGTTCCAAACTTTCATTTAGTTCATTTTGCACTCTAGGGTCGTATATCATAATTAAATTTAAAAAAAAAATAAATAAAATACAAATATGTATAAAAAGAAATTTTTTAAAATTAGTTTTTGTGACTATGTATGTACAGTATATAAAAATGTTGAAAAATTTTAACTCAAATTATTTTTTAAATTTAAAATTTTTAGAATATTTTGGGGAGGAAATTTTTTTTCCCAACAATTATTAATTATAGGTTTTGTAATTTTATAATCAAATACAGACCGTATATATTTTTTTTTATATAATTATCCCAAAACCTGCTTTTATTTCATGTAAGAAATTTATAGTCATATTTATTATTTTAAATTTTATTTGTCAAAGGCATTATTTAAAAATTTTTCTTAGTTTTGGGAAATTTGGGGTTTTTTTTCTTTTTATTTGTTTGGGTTGCTGTTCCTTTAAATTCTTTCTTATCACTTTTATGAAAGCAAAACCCCTAAAGTTGTATTGGGAAATGTATATTGTTTTTTTCTTACGATTGTTCTTTTTCGCCCCAAAAAACCCCAATTTTACTGCAGGGCGTAGTATATTCCCCAAACAAGCGTTTATTCTTCCCATACTTTTTGTGTGTGTTTGTTTTTTTTAAAACCCTTTTTTTACTGTGTTTTTTTAATTAAAAATTTTATCGATCATTTTTTTTTTTGAATAAATCCCAAATTTTGGGTTGAACCAAATAAATAATAAACTCAAGTGATGTTTTTTTTTTTCTTGTGCTAAATTTTTTAAATTTGGGACAAAATTTTAAACTTTTTTCATTGATGTCTTTTTTTTGGTACTTATCTGATTTGGGGAAAAATATTAATTCTGTTTGCACCTTTTATTAACTATGTTAGATATAATAAAAACGAAAGGGGTGTGTGGAAAATTTTTAAAATAAAAATGCTTTAATGTACATTTTGAAAATTTTTCGAATGAAAAATATACTGTGTCATATTTTTTTTAAAAAATTTATAATTTAAATTTTTTTGAAAGAAAAAAAATGTTAAAAAAGACCCTTTTTTGAAATTTAAAAATTAATTTTTCGGGGTGTACAAAAATTTTTAGTTTAATAGCTGCATTTGGCCCAGTACGGGCTTTTTTGGGGTTAATTTTTTGCCCTAAATTTCTGCTTCCCCTTTTAAGGTTTCATTTTTTTTGTAATTTCTATATTAATGTCATTAAAATTTACTTTTTCGAAATTTCCCCTTTATAGAATGCATTAAGTATAGAATAATTTATGTCTATAATTGGATGGTTCATTTCTCTTGCATTTCTTATAATGTTTAATTTATGACAATTTTTTCAGTTTGGTTTTGGTTTTAACTTAATCGTGTTTTTTTAAATAGGAATTTCCATTGTATTATTAATTAGTTGATAGTTGTACGACATAGATATTTAAATGTATTGATTTTTATATCTTAAAGTACAGAAATAACTAATTACAATAGTTTCTATTTGTTAGAATATCGAAGTTATATTAAGATCCATGCAGTAGAATGTAATTGACTGTGCCGTAACATAGATTTTATAAAATCGCATTATCATATTTTCTCTCTTATGAAAACATAAGCAATATTAACTTATAAATATGTACTGCTATTTATAGTACATAATCATCGTATCAAACTACGTTACTACTTTGAAAAGTTTTTCAAAGTAGTACTGAAGAATACTTTGCTGTACACTATCTCTGTATCAACTTACCAATGTTTTTAACTGTTAAATAGCCATTTTATTTCAAAGGTAAAAATTTACTGCTCCCCTTTTTTTCTCCCTCCAGACAGTTTCGATTTTCAGATCTGCATTCCTATGTTAAAAGGCCATTAAAGTTTTGTTTCGTTTTCCAGCCTGTAACTTTCTATCATTGTTTTTTCCACCCTTAGGAATTTGACACTGTTCCAAAAGCTAATGCACGCTCGAAATTAAAGCACTTTTTGCAGCACTTGGGTAGAGCTCTTTTTTTTTTCATTGCTTTGTATCGTCAATTGTTCCAATTGAGAACAATTTTGGATCAATTTGGCCTTACCGCCTACACATTTTGTTTGTATAAAAAAAGTGGTTAAAGCTGAATACTTCTAAGAGTTTTTACTACAGCTGAAATGTTTTCTTTTTTTTACTATTTTAAAATTGTCATAATTAAATATAATTTTTATGTATAAAACATTATTTTATTGAAAAATATATTTAAAAAAAGAATTTATTAAAATAATTTTTTATTTTTTCGCTTATTTTTTTTTCTAAATTTAGTTCCCTCGACATATCTTAAGGGGACTTGGTACCCAAAAGACCGACTTATCTTTTTTTTTATTTTATTTAATTTTTTATTCTTTGCATTATTATTTTTCGATTGATATATCATTTGAGCGGAAGTCGAAAATTAAAAGTTAATAAAACTTCATTTAAAAAAAATTAATACTTCGGCCACGCCCAGAAAAAAAAAAAAAAGCTAAAAAAAAGCGTTATGTTTAAAAAAATCTATTTTATCAAAGAAATAATAACTTTAAAAAAAGAATTTTAATATATAAAGCAGAATTTTTCCCGGGCCATACAATAATGTAATTTTTTTTTTTTGTAAAATGTGTATGTAAAATTTTTGAATTAAGGCATTTTATATGAAAAATTTATATTTCAGTTCTTTTCCCTGATTTTTTTTCATAAAAAATGCAATATTTCAATATCATGTGAAAAAAAAAGAAAACCTTTTGTAAGGGAATTTTTTTTTTTAACTTTTTCTTGAATTTTCTTTGCAATTAATACCTTCTTAAAATTGACATTTAAAAAAATATATGGGTTAAAAAAAAAAGAAAAAAAGCAACTATTTTTATATAAAAAAAAGTGGTATTTTTTGCTTTTATAATTTTTTCAGAATTATAAAATTTTTTCAGTGTATGTTTTTTTGAAAATGGTTGCATTCAAAAAGCTACCCTCTCTTTTCCCTTATTTACCAATCACTTCCGTTTTTTTGTGTGTTGGGATAAAAAAAATTAAAAAATTAGGGGTCCATTTTCTTAAAACCCCAATACTTTTTAAAAAAATAATTAAAATGTAAGAGATATTGGCTTTTTCGTTGATTTTTAGCAAGCATATCAACAATTTATTTTTTTTTTCTCAAAAGCGAATTAAGTTATTGTAAAATTGATCCCTAAAGTTGTTTATAACATCCATAAGAATATTACAAAAAAAATTTCAGGTCAAAAAATTAATAATTACAGAAGTAAAATTTTCCAAATTTTCTTCAAAAAATTAAAAGTTTTTAAATTGTGTGAATAATATGTGAAAAATTTCATCTCGTATCATTTTATTGAATAGAAACATTATATAAAATGTTAAAATATAATTTTTAAATACATAAATAAAGAAAGTAGTCCAAAGGGTACCAAGTCTTCTTAAATAATCTTTAGAAATATAGTTGATTATTTAGTAAACTGAATATATATAATTCGTTTGAACGAAACTTTTTGCTTAAAAGTTTAATATTAGCAGTAATTTCAAAATTCTCTTTCGCATTAATCTACTTATTTCTTTAGCAAAATGAATTATAATTTAGTTAACTGATATTTGTGGTTGGTTTATTCTTATTTTTTTTTATATATAAAAAGATAATTTTTATTAAGAATTATTAAGAAGCTATTGATATAATCCATTGACTTTGTACAGTTTGATATCTAATATAAACATGGCGGTTAAGAATTTTCTTAAATCTTTTCAAAGTCTTTGGTAAAAATTAAAAGAGTTGTAATTATTATCTACGCAACTTGTGAGAAATATTGAGTCTGACAGACAGTCTTAAAGTGAAAACAGATCCGCTTATTCAAAAGAATATGAGTTCGTAAATGAAATAGGATTTATATAAAACATTAGAATATGAATATGAGAAATAATATAATAATACAGAGTGAGTTATGTGACATATTACATAATGAGCGCCATGTTGCTCACCACCGAATCACCGTCATATCGAATATTGTCATCAAAACAGTTCGTTGCCACTGACATTCTGCTAAGATTAGATGACGATTAAGTACTTCACAAGGAATATAAAAATTTGAAATATATCGCAGCACCGGAAAATTAAAGTAAGGCTCTGATACTAGTTCATGTAAATGTTTTCATTTTTACAAATTTATCGTTTGTAAAATTACCAAGTACGCCAGTTATTTATTTTAAATTAAATAAAAATATTTGAAATCTCGAAAGATTCCTCAAAAATAAATTCTAATAGGGTTTTTAGTATTGAAATGGAAATATAAAAAATATTAAGATGCCCGTCAATAAATATACCGTATTTATTGCGGATTTTTTTATGGTGTATAAAAGTATGTTTTTATATATATAAATTCTTTGAAATCTCTATGTCACCTTAAGGGGACATGGTACGATTTAAGCAAAAATTTTTAATTTAAGGATTTTCAAAATTTTTTTGGTTGCTTCCTATGTGCCTATACTATGTAAAACAGATTTTGTGCTCAAAATTTCATAAAAAGTTAGCTCTTTAATTTTTTAAGGAAAAAATCTAAAATTTCTGAAGTGATTTTAAAATGCTACTCCTCCTACACAAATTTACGTACACACAGAAATTTGATTTACAAGTACTTTCCCAACTGTAACAAAAGTTGGTATGGGTTTTGCGATAACACGATTGGTATTTGTACAATACTTCTTTTTATTGAATCCTTATTGAAAATTTCTGAAAAAATTTGCAAATTCTAACTTCAATTATTTTTTAAAAAATAAGTATTGCTTTGATTCAAAAAAGCATACCAGCTTTTGTTACATGTACTATTAGCACAATGGGTAAAAAAAATTCAAAGCATTAGGCACAATAGAAAAAAAGCCTTAGCATTTTAAATGAAGACAAACTAGTTATTTTACCTTTCTGAGATAAGTAATTTTAAAGTTTTTGATTTGCCAAGGGGTGGAATAAAAATGAATGAAAAAGCTTTTCCTAATTCGGCTTTTTAAGTTTGTAATTTTCAAATTTTGTGAGGTTATAGAAAAGTATATAAAATAATTTGGGCCCTAGAAAAATTATATTTGGTTTTTTGACCGATTTTGTCAATTGAATCGTACTGTGTCGCCTTAATTTTATTTTCGTGTTTCATTTTTTATTGGCTGCGAGATAAAAATGCTAGATAAGCCTTGTTCTGATCTCGTGAACGAAACAATTTAAGAACTGCTTTTCCCGTTGTTATATAAGCATTTTAGTGTATGAGCATTTTTTTTAATGCATTTTTTTAGATTTTAGAAATAAATTAAACGCAAATTTTTAAACTTAACTAGTTGTGATTGAGAAATAATAATTTCTATAGCATACTATTCAATTATAAATAAGAAGAAAACTTCTAAACGTGTTGTATATTTCTATAATTCACTGTCCTTTTTCTTGAAAACCAAAAGTTATCATACGAATTCTTCTTGGAAATCATTTTATGAAACTTGATATGATCTACTGGGGGGCACGTATTATTAAGCATTATACAGTAAGTGTATAATAAATCTGATATACCATCTTGAGTTTTAAGCTGTAAATAAAAAATTTTAAACTTTTTTTCCCCTCATCGTAAACTTTTTGATCTCCAAGATGGACTGATTAGAATAGGCAAAATTAAAAACCTGTATTCTTAATCGTAAAAAATTTGTCCTTGACTTATTACATAATATCTTCGCTTGCATTTTTGTTTGTTTGAATGTTAAGTATTTTTTAACCTGTGTGTCAGGTGATTCTTCCTTCTATTAATATAAAACATTATTCTATTTTAGGATGATTATAATGTCCACCACGTAATTTGATTTGGAAGAAAATAAAGGAGCTACTATAACTCATCAAGATGGACGTGAAAAGAGTAACAATATTCTGTTTGTTCAGGATATTCCTGCCCTTTGCACTTTTATTGGGTAAGTTCTATATTTTATATATTACAGATTCGAATAAATTTCATGAAACAAAAACCGTTTATAATTGAATTGTGACGAAGGAGGTTGTAAATAATTTATTTTACTTAACCAAAAATTTAGTCTGTTCAAGGTATTATTTTATTGATATCTGTGAGACGAAAAAATGGTGTTAGAGTTGATGACAAATAAAAAATAAATCTAAATATATTTTATTTGCAATAAGTATTATGATAACTTAATGGAAGAGTTGAAAATTTGATATTCGAAATATCTAAAGTTAAGTTTGTGGATAAAGAGAGTTGAAATTTTTGTAATCAAAGAGAAAGCCTCGAAGTTCCCTAGTGGCATAAAATTAATGAGAATGTTTGAAGGTTATAAACTGTCAAGAACGCTTTAAGGCATGGGTCAACTGGGTTCGGGCCCAAAATCTTGGTTTTTAGCTTCAGGTTCAATAAGACCATGATCCGAATAATTTTAATCGTTAAATATTACCAGGCATATTCTCCGAAAAACTGAGAACTATATGCCAACTGGTTACAGTAGCAAGACTGCATTATTCAGCCCTTCCATCGTGAGTGTCAAAGCCTAGACCTACCACCGTTATTTAAACGTTAATTGACAGTTAGTTTGTACCTAGGTTTGTGAGATTTTGAGTCACGTACGTAAGTTTATTACGGGTTACTATTTGCGCGAGTATTTGGCAGCTTGTACTATTTACTGTCTACTTAAAAGGGTCGCAAGCGTGTGAAGTATTCCCCGTGGGTGATACCTCACTCCTAAGTTAACTTCGTGATCTAGAGGTGTGGGATTGAATGAAGAACCAGGCGTTGTCATGTTCTTAAAATGTCTTTATTAAGATCTTAACTTAAACACTAACAATGATAATATTTATATTATAACTTGTGTGGCGGATTTGAGGTGAGAAAACATACATCACGTGTATTAACAAATAAGTTATCTAAATTCATCATTGTTTTGGCCTCGATAGCTCATTGGTATAAAAAATTACCAATTAAAATAAACGATCACAATACTACTTTTGTGGACTGTATCTCCATATTTATTCACAAAACACTCTCTCAACGCTTATGGCGTTCTCTATCTCTACTTCCCCGGCGATCGCAGCGCTATTTTAGATAGTGGCCAGGCGTCACAACATACCGCCTGCCTTGACAACAAATTTATCAAATTTCTTTCAACACACAATAAAACAATATGAAATTATTAATTCAATATACCATTTACCAATGACATTAAACATAAACGCATTCGAACAATTAAATATATAATACAAAATTAAATATACCTTTTACCTTTAAATCACAAATTACATTACACCTTATAATACAATAATTTACAAAAACAAATTAAATCTGTTCATTCATTGAAGTAAACATATTTTTGAGATAGGTCTTTTGAAATACCTTTTGTGTTTCTTTGATACTTATAACTCTAATTTTATTATCCTTCCTGAAATAACTCTACAATCCTTCCTAATGGCCAATTACAAACAGCCATATTATCTTCCTTGATTATAACAAGATCTCCAATTAACATTATTTTTATCAAAACACCACTTTACTACGTTGTTGCAAATTACAAAGATAATCATTTGACCATTTTTCCAAATTATTTGGATCATTTTAGTTAACTTTGCCAGATTTTTAATCGACACTCTGAATTTCACTAAATTGCTCCTACGATTGTATTAATTGGCCTTCCTATAAGGAAATGGGCTGGAGTCAAGACATTCAGATCCTCTATGTCCGTAGTCAAAGGAACAAGAGGTCGGGAATTTAAAATTCTTTCTATTTGAGTTGTGTCACAGTCAGAAATTGCTCAAAGGTTAATTTTGAATTACCTACAACTCTTTTTAAATGGTATTTGAACGATTTCACCCCAGCCTTCCAAAGACCACCAAAATTTGGGCTCTTGGGGAAGGAATCTCCACCAATGTTTTCACTAGACAAATAACCAGACAAAACTCCGTCTGGGTTTTTCATTATGCCATGTGTAACCTTCTCAATTCCTGGTTACTTCCAACAAAATTGGTGGCATTATCTGAGAACAATTTATAATAATATTTACCTCCTAGAGAAAAATTCTCCTTTTAAGGTTGCAACAAAAGCTTCGCTAGATGTTAATTCAGTGACCAGTTCTAAATGAATACATTTGGTTACAAAACAGATAAAAACAGCAACATATATTTTTTGAAAAACACCTTTACGCTGATTTTTGTATTTAATCAAGAAGGGACCAGTAAAATCAACTCCTGTACAATTAAAGGAAAATCAGTCGAAATCTTCCTTTGAAGAGCTCCCATTAACCGCTCACAAACTACTGGTTTTGCCTTAAAACAGGTAACACATTTATGTACAATTTGTCTACAAAGTGACTACCTTTTTTAAATCCAATATATTTTTTATGCAAAGCATGAAACAAAATACTGAGGTCCAACATGCAAATTAATTCTATGGTAATACTCTAATATCAAACGAGTTAGTCTGCATTTAGATGGTAATAGAATGGGGTATTTTCTATCTGTACTCAACTCGCTATTACCAAGTCTACCACCCACTCGTAAGAGACCATTGTCATCAAGGAAAGGGTGAAGATTTCTTAATTGACTATTTGTACTTACCTCCCCTTTTCAAAACTCATATCTTTAGCAAAATGATCGTGTTGCACCTGTTTTAGTACAAACCTGTCAGATTTCTGTAACTCACTTGCTTCTAAAGGACCTGTTTTGCGTTTACTTTTCTCTTTGCAATTATAAATGAACCTTGTAAATATAATTCGAGAATACGAATTATTTTACATAATAGTTATTACTTATCAATTAAACTTGAATAAAACTGTTAACACCATCATGTCCCTGAAAAGCACTTAGAGTCATTGTTGATGGAGTTCTTAGTTCATTATGGTGTCGCTTGTATCACAGTTGACGGAATGTTTCTGTCAGGATAGTTCTCATTCTTTAGACCATTCCACCAAAGGGTACTTTCATACAGTCTCTCAGGATTCATACCCCTTGAAATCAAGTCCGCAGGGTTATCAGATGAGGATACGTGTTTCCATTGTCTAATATCTGTCAGTTTCTGTATTTCCGCAACTCTGTTGGCGACGAAAGTTTTTAAGCAGCACGGTTCCTTTTGCAGCCAACATAGCACTATAATTGAATCGGACCATAAATATGTATTGGTTACATCCAACTTCAACGCAGAAATCACTTTAGTAATTAACTTTGCAAGAAGCACAGCAGCACATAGTTCTAAACGGTATAGTTACTTGTTTAATCGGCGTCACACGAGATTACTCTCGCAACAAGTTTCACTTCCTTTCACTTCACCAGCTGAATTAACTACCCGTAATATATATAGAAGCCCCCAAACGCCTTTTCGGATGAATCACAAAATCTGTGGAGCTCAGTAATCAGCATGTTGAATCACAAAGTGCATCTCCTCAATATTGATGCTGCTTGCTAATTAAAGATTTCATTACAAACTCTTGCCATTCACAAGCTTCTTGTTAGGAAGCCTGTCACCCAATCAATTTCAGTAACCACAATTGTTGCAATTTGTGTACCTTGGCTTTAGTGATCATTGACCAAGCAATCCTGTGCGGATCGAAGAGTCTAGCGGTGATGGATAAGACCGACCTTAGTTGGATTTACATTTTTGCTCCACTTCTACCTTAAAGGTAAAAGCAGTCAGTTCCTAGCCTTCCAGGCAATTCCTAAAAGTTTTAATTTCATCCACACAGATGAAAATTCATATTCCTTCCGTGGTTGGGGTAAGCTCTGAGGAATTCTCACACCATTTATGCAATGACATCTGAGCGGTTTTCAGAACGTCAATAAGTTGATGTTGCAGGAGTTTTTGCCTCTAAGGAATTTGCTCCCGTTAAAACGCTGTCATCCATATCAAAGTCATTACACAGCACTGATGAAACAATTGGAAAGTTTTTTCCCTCGTCAATGGAAATCTGCTTCAAAGTTCGCATTGCAAGAAACGGAGCACTAACCGTTCCGTATGTTACGGTATTTAGTTGATAAGTCTTAACTGGCTCATTGACACCTCCTTCCACAAAATTTTTGAAGGTCCCTTTGAATCTCGTCTATATTAATCATGCGGTACATCTGACGAATATCAGCCGTAAATGCAAAGATGTGCTTACGGAATCTCAATCACCAACAATGCAAAACAACTCATCTTGAATGACCCCACCATTATATTGAATAAAGTTCAACGATTTCCCACTAGTAGTCAAGGTGGAAGCATTAAACCCAAAGTTCTCAGTTTTGTTGTACTTTTTGAGGCCTATAGATATGATGAGGCATATATATTGTTACATCGGGCTCAACATTCTCCCTAATTTTAGTCATGTCCTAACTCTTTCATATTCCTTTAAAAAATCAGAATACGATTTAGGTACTTGGTCTTAGACAAGCGAGTCCATACGATTCAAGTCGCTTTAGAGCAATATCCCTTGAATTTCCTGACATGACCAATGTTCCTTAAAATGGCATTGCCACAATATATTTGCCCGTCTCATCTCTTATGTGTCCGCGCGTAATAAAACCTCACATATAGCGTTTTTACTTTAGGTAATTCATTCGCTCTATTTCCTCAATCTCTCAAAAATTTTCTTAAGTTTTGACTTAAATCTTCTTCCCCGCATATTAAAACCACAAATAACTAGAGTTAATTTTATCTGAACTCGAATACTACCTCCTATATACAATGTACTCCAAATACAGAATCCTGTAACACCAGATTCGGTGCATTTTGGCCTTTAATTTTCCTGGCTTTATTATGTCATAAAAGTATTCCGCGCCAATCAAAATATCCATTTTTCCCGAACATTGCAAAATTAGGATCCGCAAGGTCAATATATTCTGGAATCTGCACACGCGTATCGAACTTATGATTTGGAATTAAATCTGTTATTTTTGGTACCACCAACATCGAAATATCTCTTTCAAAAACTTTATTTTTATTCCGCCACTGTTGCCGTAACTCTGCGATTAACTGCCAACGAAGTATTATTATTTATGCAAGAAACAGATATATAGATTTATCCTTTCACTTTTTAGTTGTAATCGCTGCAAACATTGCTGACTCATTACACAAATCTGCGATCCAACGTCTAGAAGGCATCTCACTTCTTGCCACTGAGAACATCTGTCTTTTATAAAACATTTTACAGTAGACAAGATTACATTTTATTTTCAATTAAACTAGTTCCAACGAAAGGCGTACTCCACTCATTGGGGGAGACACAACTTAGCTCAGTATTTTTCCCCCGACTGCGAATCATTTACGACTTCCTGGTTTTCGGCAATCGTAGACGATACATTTTTTGCTTCTTTTGGAAAATGGATTAATTTATTGTGAGCTTTGCCACAAAAACAATTCCTATACGAACAATTTTTAAAGCTACAGTTAGGCGATAAACATTTAAAGCAAAGTTTTTTATTCTTTACTACCTCTACTCTGCTCATGAATAGGAAGTCTTAAATTGTGGGCAAGAATAAATAGGATGATTTTCATTCTTTAAACACAGCACAACTCTTATTTTTCGCCTCATTGAAAATAATACTTTAGAAGCAGTTTTTAAATTTATTGTTATGAATTTTTTGCTCCTTTTCTCTGCTCATTTATGGGCTTACCTTTGATGCAACATAAATCGCACTTTTTGCCTGCTAACTCAAGAGGTGTAAACCATTTTTGATTCTGCCTTTTATGTTAATATATATAGTGTGGCTATATTCTATCTAACGTTTGAAACAATTTGTCAGATACCTGGCTAATTGTTTTAAGGTTTCAAAGTCCGTTACTCTCAATTTTAAATAGTATTCGAAACTTGTAGTTAAACGCGAAGCGAATTGCCCATGAGTTTCGTTTTCTGAAGCATTTCGAAAATTCTCTAATACCGCTTGCGCTGTTGGTCTGAATTCTCTCAACACGATTGATTTTACTTCGTCATACTGTTTAAATCTTTCTCGTTTATATAAGTTAGAATATTAGAAGCTCTTTTCCTAACAAATTCAACAAAATCTCTGTTTTAAATTTCCTCGGGTACTTTTTAGTAATTATATGCCCTTTCTAACGAAGTAAAAAGAAACCCCAATCTTGAGACTTATTTGGAGGTTTAAGGGACAAGGTCCTCACACTTTTTATTAAACTATCCAGCGACTCTTCTGGTTCGTTTTTACACCCCTGATTAACAGAAGTCTGGTATATTTTACATTAGCCTCAATTGCGCTAATTTAATTTACCCTTCTATTTTTAAACGCTCTATTTCGATTTTGACCATCCTGGTCGGATTTTTGGTTCCTATTTCGAAACTACTTCGATTTGCATTTTTAACAACTTGTTGTCATTTTTAAATACGTCACTCTCCTCAATTAAGCTGCTTTTTATGTCACTCTTTTTCATACCCGGTGACAACTAAAACTGATTTTCTCGCAACAGATTTTAACTCATCTTTCTTTAATTTTGCTATACTCCGACATTTTAAATTGCAACAAGTACTACACTAACTCAAAAGAACAATATTATCACAAAGCACAATTTTACTTTTAAACTCAATGAAAACAAAATTAGCTTCAACTTGGAAATTAATTAGTTTATTCGCTCATAAAATTATTGTTCCTACCCTTTGCCGGGACTCTTGCCTTTAGAGACCAGGAAGCATTATTTAATAAATCCTCATGTTTGCATAGTAGCACACCACTTATCATCTTCAAGACAATTATCTCTGTTTTGCACAATACCTAGCAAGTACACAATGCTTAGCCGATCTCCGGCCTGACGGACCATGTTTCTTTGGCCCTCGATAGCTCATTGGTATAAAAAATTACTCAATTAAAATAAACGATCACACACATACTTTGACCAATTGTATCTCCATATTTATTCACAAAACACTCTCTCAACGCTTATGGCGTTCTCATCTCTACTTCCCCTGGCGATCGCAGCGCCATTTTAGGATAGTGGCCAGGCGTCACAACAACTATATTTAACTTTCCTCTATTCCTAATCTCTGATTATATCACAGTTGGCCACGGATACTAGAATTAGCCTGCTACCTAATATCTTGTTTATTCGCAATCCCTTCCTCGGATCCTCAAAATCTTTGATTAACTCTGCGTGGAATATGATCCACCTTGACTTGATTAATTTTGTCACGATAGCTTCACACTCGCCAACGACGGCTTTTCTTTCTCTTCCTTCAGTTCACGCGCTTAAACCCAGACTAGCTAATCACTTCCCATTGTGGCCATACTCTACACGTTAAACTTCGCTATTTAAAGTTTCTAATTTGCATGTTCACGTTTCGCATCTGGATTTGATTGGAAAGAATTTGCCTTTTTCGGCCCCAAAGAACCCAAGAGGAGATTTTAGTAGAAAACGCGATGAGCCCATCACAAGCGGGGCCTATTTTTGCATAGGGGTCCAGCGCCTCGAGAGATCTTTCGATGTCACAGTAAACTTAGGTTGCCTTTCGATCCAAAATGACAATGCTTGTTTCCAGAGACCTTTTATACAGTTCTTGGGCTATATAAATATTGTAAAACTATACAACGTATTAAAGGCAGTCTATTTAAAATTCATGTATAGTGAAAATCATTTAAAAAGAAACAGAACTGAAATATTTTTTCGTGTGAAAAAATATTGCAAAAAAAACAACAACATATATTTAAGAAAGAAATTAAGTTTGTTAAGAGTACATTTTATTTACATAGATATGTGTAAACATTTCCGTAATTTGCTCTCTTTTTTTAATTATTGTTGATAATGTAGAATTTGCAACCACAATCTTTGCAGATTTTTGGTTTCGTCTTCTGCTTTTGATCAACAGCCTTAAGAAGCTCCATCTTCATTTTAAGCGAAATAGAAGGCCCCTCCCCCCGAGCTCTTTGCCATTATACTTAAAAAATTTTTTAAAATAGAAAATAAAACGCGCGAACAAAACTCACTGATTTTTACTCGCACTACAATATGCTCGTCACCAAATTCCAAAGCGAATTGATGAGAGGTGAGATGTTTTTGTGTGGCGTTTGTAGTGGGTGGAGGGGAATGTTTTTTAAAAAAAATTGGTCGTACCAGGCTTTTAAAAGCCAAGTTAGTTATTTGAAAGAAATATGTGAAACCACCTCTTTCATTTCATACTCCTTAAACATTGGGGTGGTGTTTTCCCTGTTTTTTTTTTCCCAGATGAGGAATTATTTCGTTTAAACGATTTTTTTTTTGTTAAAGAAAAAAAATATGAAAACATAGTAATTTGTCGGGACCGTTGTGTTATTTCTATTTCGTGTTTACCAATATTTCGTCTTATGCGTTTTCGCGTTAAACGTATTTCACTGTATTTTGTTTCTTAAAGAGTTTATGGGCTCCACAGATTTTCATATTTTAAATTCGTTTAAAAATGTATTCCTTTGGAATAGTCTAAAGCAGTTCTACGCAACCTTTTTATCGCTGCGGACCGGTCAATTTTTGAAAATTTTACCGCGGCCGTTGAGGGTATCGTTAAATTTTTTATATTTTGATTGTTTTGATTTAACAATTTAATTTAGTTCATTTAAATATGCCTTCAAATAAAATATAGTTACACCAAAAAAAAATAAAAAGGGGTTTTAAAGGGGAAAACAAAAATGATTTCTGTGGAAAGTTGCACAAATGAGAGAAAGCACCCCTTTAAATAAAAAAGCAATAGTTTAAAGTTCTTTAGGGGCCTCAATTTGGGTCCACTGACCGGGGGTTGCGGATCACTGGTCTAAAGTACCATTGACAACTGTATTGTAATTTTTACATAATAAACAGAAATCAGGTTGAATATTTCAAGAATTATAATTGCTCTTGGGGGAAAAATAAATTCTCAGTAATATGTTTTTTCAAACGAATTAAAAACAAACTCTGATATTAAATATGAATTTTGCTAATTACGAGTACAACTATTTCCATTCGTATTATTAGTGTTTAGTATTCAAGGTGAGTGATGACCTAAGATAGTTTGATGAATGATGTTGACTGAGCAATTTGGCTTGCGAAAAGCCGACTCCACACGTAAGCCGTCAAGGCCTTTTTGTATTTATTAATTATTGTGGGATAAAATATAAAGCAATCGACTACTAGTCACCCGTTATTGACTTATTGCGACATTAACTAATGATAGGTTGTCACGTATTGCTGATTTTGAATTTCAAAAGTTCGTATTTCGACAGATATTCGCATTGGGCTTATTTGTTTTTTATTTATATTCTCAGATATTTTAAGAGAGGGCAGTAAGATGCTTTAAAATTAGGGGAAAAGAAGTATTGCAGTGAATGAGTTTTTTTTTTTTAAATTGGCAAAATATTTAGCCGCTTAATGTGGTTTCCAAATGTTACATTCTCGTTTGATATTAATTCACTTTTATTATGTTACTCAGGGCTTCGAACCGTAATTTTTTTCGTTTTGGTTCAACTAAAAAAAAAAAATGTATCTGTTCAGTTCCTGTTTTCGTTCCGCCAAAATAACGGTTTTCGGTTCAGTTCCACATGATTAATTTTATTTTCTGTATATTCTTATTTGTACTAAAAATATAATTCTATTATAAACAAAAATGTAATTATGTGGTTGACATGTGATGATGATAATTATATGGCCAACGTTAAATTAGAAAATATTGATAAGTTGGTTGCAGTAACAAAATGACTGAGGATATATCGAACCGAAATAAATCGATTTTTTTTCCCCGGTTCAGTTCCGGTTTTCGATCCGACCAAAATAACGGTTTTTTCTCAGTTTTCGGTTCAGTTCCAGTCCGATGTCCTGATATTACTTGTAATCAATTTCAACATTGTTGAAATTGTGTGTGTTTTTTACTTTCACATTCGGGAAAATGGAAGATTTTTTTTTGAAATTAAGGATGAAGTGTGTGTGAGGTAAAAAGATACGGCTATAGTGAAAATATCTATGTAATAAACATTTATTTTAATTTGTTTATGCATGTTGCAATTGTAAATTTTTGTAATTGTATATCATCATTACTTTTAAAAATTGCAGTGTTCCTGTCTTTTTACGTTTATGCTGTTACTCTACAGATTTTGAGATTATTTAAAACAAATTCGTATTTCCTAATTTTCGATAAAATATGAAATTTGATGAAATGAGAGACAATTTTTATTTTTTATCAGTTACTGAAAACATTTAAATAGAATAAAAAGAATTGATCATACTCAGTGGATATTTGTTATTAATCTGTATAATAGTGACAAATTAAAAACAGACAATTCAAATCAAAATTTATTGAAATTAAAGTTCTGTTTCTGAAACTCAAATAATTGATCTTAATCTATTATTTGTTATATTTTTTTTAAATATTAAAATGGGAACTTATATTTTTCCTAGCAATTTTTTAAAAATTAAATTTGTGAACACTTGAAAGAAATAATTCAAAATTTACAGATTTTTTAAAAATTCTTTATTTGTCTTTTGTCTTTCCTATTTTCCTAGATCCTTGATTTCATTATTTTCTATGTTTTTGGAAAAGTGGCTATACAATAAGAAATATACTAAATTCTTTTTTTTTAGTATTCCTTCTCCCACTCCCCAAAATATTTTTCTTTAATCTTTTCTAATACAATATAAATTACATAACTGTTATTCGTCATACTTTACAGATGTATTTCCGCATTTTATATTTTATACTGTATTTATTTTTAATTAAGTAGACATGTTCAAGTTAGATGAATATAACTGTTGTTTAGTAGAAACTTCATCTACTATTCACTACATTCAGGAACCATTAAATATTACAAAACATCCAGAAAAAATTGTATGCCTTGTATGCCCTTTTAAACAATGGTAATGGTTGTTTGATTTTATTGATTTCAGTATGCAATATCCAAAATTTCAAAATGTGGACTACGATTCTCATGTTCACTGTAAGTTAAGTGATGCAGCTGTGTGTGAATTCAGCTCTTGATTCTATTGAAAACAATGCGCATTTGAGTATTTGTACATCGGGTATTGATGGCTCTCATAATTTTTACTTTAATGTGATGCGAGAAACTGAGGAATACATCTCATCTTTTGATTTTGCTCGTGTTACGTTATGATCGGGATTCGAGAATTTTATGCAAATCAGTCGCAAAGACAAGACAGTTCTTTAAGATCGACGAGAATTTATTGTCGAAAATCAATCCTTGAAATGCAGGATTCAGCAGCAAAATTCACAGAATAAATATCAGAAGGACTTCACACCTTCTACATCGCTCTGACAGAACTAACAGTGTCTAAAATACACGTATGTAAAAGAGTATTCACAAGCACCGCTCGTCCAACTCAACAGCCAAGCTAATCGCTTTAACGGTCAAGGTAAGACTACTAATCGCTGGTCAACCATTTATAGGCCTCGCGGAATTTTTGAGAAAGATCCGCTTGTGTCATAGATCGTGAAATTAGTGTATTTCGCCACTAATTTCCAGAAGAATCCATAGGGTCACGAATTCTTCAAAAAGTAATGCCAACTTGGTTCTATTGCCAAGTTTTCATTGAATCACATTATAACGTAAGGGACGACGTTGTTTGCGAATATTGCAATTTTAACATAAAATAAATAACAGAGTAATATAAATGCATTACACATCCAGATATAGATTATTTACACTATTTTATACAAAATTCATAACAATATTATTAATCTTTGAGTTATATAAAAATGAGCAATCGGGAAACATTTAGAAAAGTATTGTTTTGAATTTTTTTTGTGATCATTGCTTTTTCACAAACAGTTTTTTTCCCGTAACAACAGCCGTAATATCTTTTTTCCTTACATTTTTAATGTTGATTGTGCTGAAATTGTTTCTCTGTTTTCTATTTCATTCTTATTTATTCCAGTAATACAAAATAATTTCTTTCAAAGAAAATTTTTGTATTTGATGTTTTTGTATAGTGATATTTTTAAACGTAATCAGCAGGGATTTTTTCATTAATAATAATCAAAAAATTTAAATTGCGTGAGTTCATTTATTATTGACATTTGAGTAGTTTATAAACGTGTTGTCTTGTTCTTAAGTGTATGATAAAAGGAATTCTTTTCCTAGGATTAATTTTCCTAGGACTTTCTAAATAGAAGAAAAAATTAGTAAAAAGTCCCCTTAAATAATGAAAGGCCCCTATTTTCCCAAATAATGAAAGGCACATTGAATTATTTGTACTGTATTAATTTTATACTGGTTTATTTACATTTTAAGGGCTCTCTAATTTCTAATTTGGTAAGTTCGAATTTATCCCTACTACAGTGGGTCGATGAATGAGTACCATGCTTGCTTGGGGACTTAAGCACTGGGGTCTCGCTTCAGACTCGGGACATCTGCTCATACACCTAAGCGTCCAATGGTCACGTATATTGGGATAGACACAGTAGGCCCTGACCCTCTTGGCCTTTGCGCCACTGAGTTTTTAAGTTCGAATTTAGGGAGTTCATCTTATTATTTTACAATTTCGAAAATCTTTAAAAGCAGGTTTGATTTTAAGCACCAATTCCATGAAAATATTTAAATCGAAAGGAAAATATCCTAAATAAAAAAAAAAAAATCGTTGATAAATTAGGAACGAAAACATTGTAACGAAATTTTGAGGATGCCGCAATTCTAAAATTTATTAAGAAAGCCGCTTTCCTATTCTATTCTTCTCCATGATCTACAATGGAAACAAAAATAACGATATCAAATATGTTATAGCGCTATAAAATTAAAAGTAACGTTTCTGGGGGAAAAATGTATAACAACGCAAATTTTTGATCTTTGGTATGTCATGACGTTTATAGCAACTTCAGACTGTGCGTCACTAAGCTGCAGTATTGCTACTTCATTGTATTTAATTAGTGAAAACAACCCACTTCACCTCGTAGTGTGCTAATTACATGTTAATGAGAACGTTTACATCAGTGAAAGAGAATTTAGATCCCTCCGCTTTAAAGGTAAAACCTACATACATAAATAACCTTGTTTTGATGAATTAATAATGATTAATAGCTTCATAGAGGTTTCGAAATGTAATTGAATTAAATTGTATTATAAATTTGGTTTTTAAGCATAGCAGTTATGGTCACGGACACATGGCCGACGGTCATGTCATGAATTCGAGCCCTAATGCCACTGAAAACCCCGTGTAGTGGGGCTGATGCACGTTAAATCTGTCGTGGCTCAAAGTTCTTCCACTGGGGGTGTGGTAGTTTGGAGAGGGGAGGTACCAGCTGAGGTGTCGTTCTCGTCACTTGACCGTAGCTCGGAATTACGAGGTCCGTCGCCAATAGCTCTCGTGTTGCTTTATGTTGCGACGTAAATAAACACGCACTCATTTACCCAAAGTTCGAAATTGGACAGGTGTCGTTAATTTTAAAATTTTGAATGCTCCTGAAAAATTTAGAATTGAATGAGGAAATTTTGGGAAAAATTTAATATTAAGTGGTTTAAACTTATTTAGAGTAGGGTAAGTTAAGGAGGATAAATAATTATTGGAAATTAAGACTCAAGGATTATTATTTTGTATATATAATATAAATTACTTTGACTTTTTCGAATGATGTTTAAAAATGATCAAAGGAGCCATTATTATTCTTCAAAGCGACTCAAAACTAATCTTCGAATTTATCACGCATTTTTTATGTTATGGAGCTTGATTTAAGGTATCCTGACTAGCTGCGGAAACATTTTTTTTTTGAAATATTGCTTAAATTTTATCTTTTAAACTCATTCTTTGTTTAATTGTTACTGAAATTTATAAAAAGAGCAGAGAAATTTTTTTCCAATATATTATTTTAAGAAAAAGTACAATTTTAGGTTAAAATTAGACATTTTTTTGCACATTACAGCAAACACTAAAATAAATTCTAACTCATAAAATAAAAAATGCTCTTAGGATTTTACTCCGAAAACAGTTACCCATTCTATGAACTATCATCTTTGAATAATTACAATTTATCACAGTTCCTGGTCAAAAAGAGTACAAAATGCAAATGTTTCAAAAATTTTGCATTTATCACAAAGACAAACAATAATAAAAAAGGTAAATGTACTGTTTTTTTCTTAATCCGTTGTTCACAATATACATACTATATTAGTAAACAATGATGTAAAATTTCAGACAAAAATCTGAAGAACTTTTTTAGATATCATTTTTATTCTGCTATAAAATATGGAAAACCTGTTTCGGAGAAAAATGCGTTTAAAGATTTTTAAAAAAAATTTTAAAAATTATAAAACCCACTTTTTAAAAGAATAAACTTTTTCTAAACACATATCAGTATTATATATTTGTTTCAAATTCATGGTATTTTTTTTTTTTTTCAATTTTATAGAGTCAAAAAAGTTTTTCTTAACGTCTTAATACATAGTGTGTTGAAATAAAAATCAGAGATATTAGCACACCACAAAAACTTTTATTACATTAAAAAATAATTTTTGCATAGAGAAGCAGGTATATATTTCCCCTTATTAGTATCTTAGAGCTTATAAGAAATGTGTTTTATAAAATATATTTGTTTGTGTTATTTTATCAGTAAATATTCACGAAAAAGTTTTATTTAAAAAATATTATCACATATATCATAAATTATAATGGAAATCGTATAAAGAAGGACTTTTAAACCCTCTATACAAATACACTTTGCCTTTTTTCATCACTAATAGACTTTTGTCTTCTGTGCAGCTTTTCTTTTTTATCCGAGACAATTTTGTAAATTCTAAGGAGTGTCTTGCAGAAATTAAAATTCGTTCCTGATCAAATTTTACAAATTCATGTACAATACTTAAGAAGGGAAGTATTTGCATTTTTAATTAATGATAGTATAACACAGTATATCCCAAATTTAAAGGAATTAACGTTAATAATGCACCTTGCGAAATGTTTCAAATTCAATAATTGTATCTGAGGCAAAATAATCTATAAAATATTATGGAGAAATGCTGAGTAAATTTTCAAATCTTTATGGATAGATTTCAACTTTTTGGCAGTAGCTGACTCACTATTATTGAGATTAGCTGCTTCAACATTCTCAATACTGCTAGCACCAATGATGAAGCGACTTCCATTAAATTGGCGCTTCTTTATACTCCCAGATCTAACTTTAGACATAATATATTTCGTCTTTAAAACGCAGAATTCTATCAAATATATCAAAATAAGAAGTTAAATATGAAATGAAAACTTGAGACCCAGAACATAAGAAAATCGAAAAAAGACGACAAATGCACGAAGTTTTTGCCAAATTTTACTAAAAATTAATAAACTATTTTAAAAAAAATATCATGATGTTCTATCATTATCTTACCTATAAATTGATATTTTTTAAAAATAAATTCAGTTACTCAAAAAAGAGTATTAAAATGCAAAAACTTCCGGTTTCGATATCTAACTTCCGATTCGTTTTTGCTGGTCTCACTTGACGTGAAAACTGCTGTAACTTTATAAATAAATGGAATGCAAACAAAAGTAAGGTATTTCCAGAAAATTGAAATAAAAAAAATCGTTATTTTCATCAAAATTGACGTTTTTGCACTAGTCGGGTACTATTCAGAGAAAATTGTTAAACTGTTTTCAGTGTATGGGAAAGAAAATGTTAAAAAGAATGTTTTTGAAAGAGAAGATTGAATTCATTTGATAATTATTTGTTTAGTTATTATTATTGATTTGCTTTTTTATAATTCTAATCCATTCAATTATTTTGTATAATTCCTTATAATATAATTTATATGTGTTCTGAAATATTTTGAACGCATTTGTATAGCATACGTTGCTATTTTTTCCTTTGAAAAACATGAAATTATTTTTATTCGCTATTTTCTGTTTTCATTTCCCTTTAAATGTGGATAATTTATATATTCTTGAAATTTGAAATTTTTCACAGTGGCTTTTAAGTTTCATTTATTGTTGTTTTTAAATGAAATAAAAATGTTATTCTCTTTCGATAAGTGGAAAGCTGTATTGAAAGTATCTTAAATTCATCTGGAAAGAAGTCAAAAAGTTTTCTTACAAAGACATAAACTTGTTCCTGTGTTGCCAAAATATTTCATCCCTGAAAAATTTACGTATTTAGTTATTTTAAATCTGTTATATTTTTAATTCAGAACGGATTTTGATGTGTAAAGCGACTAATTAAAAATTTAACTTGAGTGTAAAATACTTCAAATTAGAATTTTTATGTATTGCCTATGATAAATGAGTATCATTTATTTTAAAATTTTAAAATTTTGCGTTTCCTTCCTTGGTGAGTATAATCAATATTTTGTGAAAAATTCTGAAGTTGTGCTGTTTAATTTTTTATTGTATTTCCTGTTCATAAATACTAACTCTACTGTTAAAAATATGTTCGAAACTTTCTTCATCAGTAGAAGAAATATCATTGTCAACAAACATCAATAAAAATAAAATTTACGATTTCTCTTTATCTTTTTTTATACCAAGGCTCAAATTAAAAGTGTGTGTATTTTTGGCATTCTTACAAACCAGTTTATTACATATATATATATATATATATATATTATATATATATATATATATATATATATATATATATATTTGCTCAACATTTTATCCTTTATTTACATGTTCTTCAGATACTACGTTAAAGTGACAAAATAAATCTTGTATAATTATTAGTAATAAATAAAATGATGAACTGTCGCAAAGTTATATCTTTTTAAAATATTCATTTAGAAATCTAAAATTATTTTGTTCGACTAATATTTTCGGAATTCCTGGTAACTGTACAAATAATTTTTATCTTTTTGTTTGAAATATTAGTAAATCTTTCCGCAATGATTTACGGATAAGAATGAAAAAGAAGCGAGCTATATCAAACTGATTTTTCTTTTATCGATTCTTTATTTATTGCAATCATGAAGAGTTTTTATTTGCAATCACTTCAGTAGCTGTGGATGGATATATTTTATTTTTGTATTGTTGAAATATTTTTGAAGCATTATTAGCTAATATTCGGGCTGCTTTGAAATGATAAATGCGGAATGATAAAAGGGGAAAAAAAGTGGATTCTTTTATATTAGCTGATTATGAAGTATGAAGGTGCCATTCTTCTCCTAGTGAGATAGTCTACTTCTAATATTTGCTTTCACTGTGGATTCTGATTGCGAATAATAGAAGCAATTTACTGGGGAAAATTTTCCACTTTATATATACAGTGCGCCACAAAAGTGTTCGTACACTTGAAATTTCCAATAAAATTTAAAGTTTTCGACTAATAAAAATTAATAAATCGGAATAGTAATTTTTTATGATATCTGCAACTTATTCTTAATGGAATGACATAATTAATTTTTTTTAAATAGTATAACTATTATTTTTAAAAATTAATAATCAAAAAGCCACTAAAAAATTACGCCACAAAAGTCTTCGTACACTTAACAAAAATCTCAAAATAGCTTTAAATATTGTATTTCTTTCTTAATTTAGTTCTTAATAGGATATCTTTTAGTGTCCACAACAACTTTTAAACGTCTTGGTATAGATTTAATCAGTCTTTTTTAAATTTCTGCATCGATTTTCCTTTATGCTTCTGTGATTATTGTTTTTACTTCCCATTATGTGTTTAGATGTCAGTTTTCTTTTTTAAATCAAATTCTCATCAAATATCTTCTACTGGGCTAAATAAAGTGATTGAGAGGTGTTTTCAGATTTTGGGCACAGTTATAGAGGCACCAGTGACGTACATAGAGAGCAGTGCGCTTTCCGTCATTATCCTGTTAAAAATGAAGTCATCTCCAATATCCAAATTTTGGGGCTGATGATTTAAAATTTCCCTTTAAAATATTTAAATAGAGCTCATGCTTCATAATACCATAAATAAAATAACAAATTACCTAATTCTGAAGCCGATTTACACCTCCACGCGCTAACACTTCCACCTCCATAGTTCATTGATCCTACATTCTTGATATCTTTATCTTTAATATATGAATGGTAATTAATTCTAAACAGAACTGTTAAATAGCATTACAGATTCTCTGAAACAACTTGGAATTTCCAATACAGTTGCGAAGAATACAGGAAAGGTTTTTCAATTTTTTTTGCAAGGAAATTAAAAGCAATGTGGACAGCTAATTTTTTAACAGCTAATTTTTAATGAATTTTTTTTTTTTGTTTTATAATTTATGTAATTTTAATAGTAATTTGATTTTGAAAAGAATGCACTTGAACGTTGTTCCAGAATCTTTCGAACCCAAAATTCAGTAAATTTAGTACTCATGTTTAAAGAAATCATTCATATTTAAAATTGTTTAACTGGGATCGACTGGAGACTTGGTTTGATTCTATTTTCAGGTTTACGTTCCTATCCGGTTACAGTCCTATATTTTTTATTATGTTTTTACAAATACTTTTATAACACCACGGTACTTTTTCGTTATATTTATATTTTCAAAACATAGTAAAAAAAAGTAATATAAAAAAAAAATTAAGAACTTTTTTTTTTTTAGCTATTTTTATTAAATAGTTACAATTAATATAAATTTGTATAAACATATGACAGAATCACAACATTAAAGGGGAATTAATTTTTATTAATTATAATTAAAGTATTGTATTGTCTTCCAAAGCAATCGTGTATATAAAATTTCAGTTCAACTGAATGCTTTAACACGTGAGAAAAAAGCCTTTTCAAGTTTTGACACAAGTCGCCAAAAGGGTCGCTAAGTCGCCAAAAATGATGCCAACGTGGCAGTATTTCTAATTCTTTAAGTAATTAGTTTTAATCAATTAATTTTTATTAATTATAATTAAATTATGGTATTGTGATCCAAAATAATCATGTATATAAAATTTCAGCTCAATTGAACGCCTTAAAATGTATTTTATTAACGATTGAAAATTCCACCTAGGTAAAAATAAATAAATATTTAAATAAATATATATAGAGTGTGAGACTTAATAGTAGGAATTGAATAAGCCTGTTTATGATTTAGAATTTTCTTAAGGTCTGCTGATTTACAGCAAAAAATATATTTTAAAGGAAAACACATTTTGATAACACGTTGCACACACTTTCAAAAAATCGTCTGCTTTTGAACTTAAGGAATTCTCCATTATATTAACGTACAAAGAAGAGAAAAAATATAATTCCTTATTTTTGTTAGTTCTCTATACCTGATTATTTTTGCCTTTGAAATGAAACTCCTTAAAATAAAAGTTATTTTCTTAACATTAAAATTTATATTGATTTCAAATTGCTATTTGCGAAAATATATTATTTGGAATTTTCATTTATCTTTTCGTTATATTTAATGGGGGAAAAATCTTTTGTGGTTGCAACGGTTTTCATTTCTCCGACTTCTAATTCTTCCTATTGTTGTAGCATTTTTTAAAAAAATTTCTTTATTTCCAGAGTTTTTTCAAGGTTCAGTTTCAGACTCTTGGAAGGCATTTATTTTCTTGTGTGCTACGCGGTACATATTATGTAAAAAATAATTTTAACCTACAGTTCTTGAAGTATTTTTTTTTTAAATGCTTTCAATATCTGTCAAACTTTTATATTTTTTTCCCATTAAAGTAGATTAATGCTGCATTTTTATTCTATTTAAATAATAAAAATAAAGACTGGATCATTTTTAAACGGGTTTTAAATATATGTTTGTACTATTGCCAAAATCTAAGGAAAAAATCAAGTTTTTTTAGGCTACTGGATAAAATTAGTACTACTGTTTATGACCTTAAGATAACTTAATAATGAAATTGAATAATCAATTAATGGAATTAATTCAAATAAATATTAATTAATGCGGAACTTGATTTTTGCAAAATTAGATAACGGTTTCAATAGTGTTTCCCCCAAATTTTATTTATATCCGGTCGTTATCGTTACAGAGGTATTATAAGAAAACCATTTTTTAAAATCATATTTCTCGCTTTTTTTATCCTGCGCGTGATAAACGGATAGGCAGTTAAATTTATAAACAAGGTTTTATGCGATCCCTTAAAGCAGTGATCCGCAACCTTTTTATCGCTGCGGACCGGTCAACGTTTGATAATTTTACCGCGGCCCGCTTAGGGTGGGACACATTGATTGTTTATATTTTAGATTGTTTTAACTATTGTAATTTAGTTACATTTAAATATGCCTTCAGAATAAAGTATAGTTACACCAAAAAATAAAAGTGATTTTTAACGTGGAATATAAAGTGATTTCCTTGGAAAGTTGCGCAAATCCGAGAGAAATGCACCACTTTAAATAAAATGGCAATATTTTAATGTTCTTTGGGCGGCCCGGCAACATTTGATCCACGGACCGGGGGTTGCGGATCACTGCCGTAAAGCGCCGAGAGCTTTTCTATTGTTAAGAGTCAAAATTGATTACTGTTCTTTTTAGAAATTACAATTTGCTTGAAATTGTTAATTTCAAAATTTCATTGCATAAAAAAATATCGAATAGTTATAATTCGCTTCTTTTTCTGTGTGTTTATAATTTCTTTTTTTTTTATATTAATTTTTTAGAAGATAATTAACTATGTTTATTAAATCCAATGTAAATTATAATGTTAATGAATTGTTAATATATCAAACTATTAACATCATAATTTAGTTCCATACGAATCCCTCCATTTGTGATTAAAATTGCAGAAGCTTTTAAATGTGTCCCATTTTTTTTAATGACTGTTCTCTCATACGTTTTCATCTGTAGGTGAGAATTATTTATTTTTATTTTAGTTTCTGCTTGTATAGTCATGTTTAGTTCGTACTTCAAACTAGAATTTCTTCTATATTTATTCTCTTTGTTAAAATAGTGACAGTTCACGAAGAAAAAAGTTTTTACATTATGAAAACAGAAGAAACTTGTCACTGTATTATATATATATATATATATATATATATATATATATATATATATATATATATATATATATATATATATATATATATACAGGGAAAAAAACTTTTTAAATAGAAAACTATTCCGATATAAATATGAATTCACATCATTTGACAACATGTACAATAACAAGTCTTTAAATACAGAAACATTCTATAAATACATATTTCTTGACTTGGAAACAGAATGTACTTTTAAACTTTATATATTAACGTAAAGGAACTGAAGTATTATCAAATCATTTTATTGATATAAACTATATTTTTATCCATGAAAAATGCATCAACTTAGAAATGAATAATATATTCAAATAGCTTGCATTCAGTACATTGGGAAGTCAAAACGCGTATCAATATTGAAGCATTTATTTATCTGAGTAAGTATTTCCATTTGGGGTTTTATTCTCTAACATTAAAGCACCATGAGACATCCTTAATGTTATTTTTAGTATCTTATGATACCCTGAATTATTTGATAGAATTTAATGTTTTATGTCTTTAAATGAATTGTGACATGAATATGTATACTCGGAAAAAGTTCTGGATTATTTTCAGCAATATGTAATTTCACAATCTTTTGTTTATTTTGGGGCGAAAATAAATTATTCGTCCCAAAAAATGAAGGTTTGATTACCAGAAATAAATTGTTCGAAATCAACATAATTTACATCAGGGTTGGGCAAAATTCTTTGAAGAGTAGGCTATAATTTTTTTTGATGAACCATTATAATTTTAATTACGAAAAACAAACAAAACTGAAAAAAGTAAATAGTTAGAAAATTCATTAATACATGTAATAAATGATAGCTTAACTGTGTATTTTTCAATTTTTTAAAACTTGAATATAAAAGCAAATGTTGTACTTATTCGATTCTAAGCCGTACCCCAAATTCTCAACACGTTTTTGTGAATTTTTTTTTTAAAATAGTGTAAAAAATGATTTACAGATATCCGATATTTACGAAATTAAAAAACTTAAAAGAACTAATAAGAAGTGAATAATTAATTTATTTTACCAGTTTTAAAAACTTTTAAATACATACATGTACCTTTTCATTGATCTGATAGTCAGTATCGTGTTCAATTTCTCCCATCCAAAGAAATGTTTCCGCCTTCGATTCTAAGCCGCACCTGATTTTCAATAGCATAAACAATGGGGAAAAAATGCGGCTTAGATTCGAATAAATACGGTAAGGGCATTTTAATAACTTTATGTATATGTATTAAAATATTTGTCAATTTTTTCACATGCAGTTTTTAATTTTCTCTATAAAATCCCTTAACTATATTTTACATATGCAAAAAACGTTTAAGTTATGAGAATTTTCGCATATATAAAATGGAACACGTATTCTCAAATGGGTTTTTGTTAAATATCGAAATTAAAACTTGCTTTATATTTGATTTAAGATCTGTTGCAGAGCATATAATTTCTTGGTCGGCCACAGTTTGCCCATCAATAATTTCTATTTTGAGAATATAACTTCTTGTTATTTATGGCATACAACTTTCTAATCGATAATAAGACTTGAAAAATAGATGCATTATTCATTTAGATAAAATTGCAGAGTTTTGACTGTCTTAATGATAGTCATCACGTGAAAAGTTCATTGTTCTAAATTGCTCAATTTCATAAAAAATCGGGTTTTTTGCCCCTTAAAGTATATTTATACTTTTTAAAATTTTAACATTTTTTCCTATATTGAAGCGGAAAATGTAAGTTTCCCGTTATTTCCTCCCGACGTTTCATCTTAAAAATAATAATAAAAAAATCTTTTAGTTATCATTTGCCAAATAAATTGGTTATTTAAGAAATTTCATTGTTCTTGTTTATTTTCAGAAAAAAATTCACTTTACTTTTGAGGAAATTGTATATTTTGTTTTACATTGAAAAGCACTTTATGTCAGTTTTTCTTTATGATTAAAAAAAAAACAGCAATTATTTTTTTATAATTTCTTTTTTAATTTGATTTGTAACTGGCCTCGTCATAATAACTGTGTAACTGACTGTTAAAATCAGCAGAAGCCCGAAATTACCAGATTTAGTTTATATTTTAATGTCTAACGGACTACAAGTTTAATTTCAGAAATAGCATTAGCATTCGATAGAAATTAGAGTTCAGTATTCTTTTTTCGTTTTTATATCTTGACTAATCCCTGTATTATTATTATTATTTTAAACTAAGACCTCAAAGGGAAAGGCGAATGATGTGGATGAAATTCTGATAGCTCCCCCCCTCCCCTTCAGTCAAATGGGATTGATGGATTTTACGAACTTGTTCTTAATATACTACGAGCCTGTAATTTTTTATCAAATAATTTTTCTTTTTTTAGGGAAGAACCTTTTACACGCGAAACTCATTTTATATCGAGCTTTTTTTAAACGGTTTTTGTCGCTAACAGTTTTATCTTTAAAATGATGAAATATAGCGAAATTTCGAATCGCAGTAACTGATTATCGCAATACCTTTTTAATGTGATACCAATTTAATCAATTTTGGAGAACAGAAAAACATTTCGATAAAATTGGGACTAAAACGAATTTTCTACTCTACTTAATTGACTAAATTCATGATTCTAAGTATACTTCTGAACCCCAAAACTCGTCATCTCTCAGGTTTTAAGGCGTTTTGGCCTGCACATAAGTAGTGTACCTTGGTGTCGGAAACGCTGATTCGACGACTCTGTAAAAAGCCGTTATCACGGAAAAGTCCTTACCCCTGCATTACTCGTTATGTCCAGCGTTTATGGCTGTGGATTGAAGCAATCGATAAAGGTAATGTCCATGTCCTGTCGTAAATCTTGCATGGACTAGCTGGCGCCCTTCCTTTTGGAATTGCCTGCTTTTTATTTTGCCTCTCTATTGCTTTTGAAGGTATTTGTTATGAAAATTGCGCTCGGTGTAAAAGCATTCTACGTACCGGTGATTCCTGCAGCATGTGCAGGTCCGAGAAACCTGGATGTTTAAAAATTTTTTTTTTGTTTGACTGGAATGTGTTTCAGTAAATAGAAATAAAATGGTTTTCGCGTTTATTTATCTGTTACTGATTGCATGCTACAATAAATTCCGAAATGTTATAGAGATTTTGAAGCAGTTTAATAAAATAGCTAAATCTGCTTATTATCAGAAAAGAATTCGTCATGCTTTGTTTTATTTCTGTGTCTTGTATGTAAAAGATTGTGCAAATATAGCAATCTTGCACAGACAATCTGATTTCAATGATCGAGCAAAACATTACTTCCACGGCATAAAGTGTTCGTATTTGTAAACTGAAAAGCTGGCTTATCTGAATCATCAATTTTTTATTATTATTTTGTCTTGCTAAAGAGTACTTTGATAACTGCTATCAAACCTTATGTTACATTTAATCAAGATTTCACCGAAATCTCTGCTAAATTCAATGTATGTTTCGCCTTCAAAACAGAAAACTGTTCAAGATGTTAATTAACAATTGAAAATACACTTAGTCAGTGACTCAATTGAAAGTGGCTTAAATCAAAAGAAACAAGTAATATAAAAAAATGTTTTTAAGTCAATTCCTACTTAGATCAACAAAAAGAAAATTTTTATTTTGGCTACTTTTTATTAAATAGTTACAATTAATATAAATATGTATACACATAGGACAGAATCACAACATTAGGTGGTAATTAATTTTTATTAATTATCTTTAAAAAGTATCGATTGTCTCCAAAACAATCGTGTATATAAAATTTCAGTTTTTTTACTTTCGAATGCTTTAAAACGTGAGAAAAAACCTTTTCAAGTTTTGACACAAGTCGCCACAACGCAGTGGCTGTGTTTGTAATTTTTTAAATTAGTTTAATTTAATTAATTTTATTAATTATAATTAAATTGTATTGTCATCCAAAAATAATCCTGTATATTGAATTTCAGCTCAATTGAGCGCTTTAAAATGTATTTTATTAACGATTGAAAATTCCACCAAGATAAATAAATAAATAAACAAATAAATATATAGTGTGAGTTAATAGTACAAATTGAAAAAAAATCTTGCATAAATTTAAAATAGACGTTTATTCATAAATGACATTTCTTTTTACATGTGAACTGCATTTTTCATAAGAAATGACAGGTTTAAACTCTTTACACAGAAATATAAGTACAGCGATACGTGCTTTATCAGTGTTGCCAATCGTTTGAATCCGATACCTCATTTCTTCAGTTGTTTAGGTAGTGGGGTTACCAACTAAGGTGTTCTTCACTTGAACGTGGCTAAAAATTTCGTGATTCGTCACCAATAACCCTCCTGTAGTGTAGCATTTATAAACAATCAATAAATGTACTTTCACTGTCTTCCTGTTATAACTTAAACGCGGATTTCGAATCTACTGAATTAAAATTAATCCCTTGTGTGTAAGATGATATATACAGAGGAAAAAAAAGAGCGTGAAATGTCAAGGTATTATTTTTTTGATTGTTAGTCGGTTACATAAAACGTTTTAAAATATCATTTAATTTTTTTTTTTAAGAAAAACATTAAAAGTAGTAGAAGCCACGCGCGCGTTTTCCTTCAAAAGAATTCCTTTATTCTTGTCTTTGTGTAATAAACATTAAAAAAACAACATGTATTTAATTTAGTGAATTGCAGGATTTACGCCAATCTCTCAACTGACATTTACATTTTATTTGTGGTTTGGTTCGAAATTCATAAATATCGTACCTGAACTTTTCTATCTATCATTCTTGGTTTGGCGTTTGCAGGATTCACAACGCAAATATACAGTAACAAATTAGGATTTTCAGTTTCGTATTTTTTCTTATGACTCTTTTAGTCACCGTAGTGAAGTTTTAATTAAGGCTGTTTTCGCCATATGTACGAGAGCGGGAACTTAACGCAGAGCACATTTTCGAACAGAAAAATGCCTCACTTTTTATAAAAATTTGTGACGTTTGTAACTCATGCATTTATTTATAATATAGTGTTTTTAAAATTTCAAAATATTTCGTAAATAATTAGTTTTTTCTTGTAACATGTAAAGGGATAGCTCAGTTAGCATTACAGGAAGGAGAAAAAATGCGAAACACATTTTATAAAAGAAAAAAATGTGTCAACTCGGATAAAAATGAGTAACATGACAAAATAAGTGATTCTCTACAGCAGGGGTGGACAGACTTTTCCTGGGTACGCCGCGGGCTATTTCTAGTTTTCTTAAGGTATTGCGGTCCCCAGTGGCGTAGATGTGGGAAGGTAAGAAAAAGGTCTACAATATTTATTATAACTTAATAATAAATACGGTATAGTACTTACCTGCATAACAATAATAAAAAACTCCCTTTTTAAACAGTGTTTGAAGCAAAACGCAAGATACAAACATAATAATAGACACAAGTATAATATCAAATGAAGTATTTATTAGCAATCAATTCAAAATACATTAAAAAATAAAATATTTTCATCTGAAGTTAGTTCTCATAATTATAATCAGTAGAAAATTTAGTCTGCAAACTGTTAGCCAATCTTGAATATTTCGGTATAAATTACTAACTTCTAATCTTCAGGCGATCGACCTAATGCCCACTCCTGCTCTACAGGATAGCGAAGCCAGAATATAATATTAATGTTCGATTACTTTTATATCTGAAAAAATATTCCGAATTTGGATCCTACTCATTAACATTAGCAGAATACCTTATTAAAAAAACTTCTTGCTATGTACATATTTCATTTTGTATTTTTTTACAAAAAGAAGTAATTCAATTTGATTAACTACAGGGATATGTAAATTAAAATTTTCATTGCATTGTTAATGTACCGAGAGGAAATTCTTTACACCAGTGTTCGGCAATTGTTTTAGCTCAAGGACCATGTTGTAGAATCGGAAAATACAAGAGGGCCACACCTTTTTAAAATGATTTAAATTTATTGGTTAGCTTTGCATCTCTGAAAAGATACAAATGGTACCATAAAATAAATAAATTGGAAGTTAAATAAAATCGTGCCAGTTCTATTCAATATATTTACTGTGTGAACTTCGTATCGTCTATCGCCATAAACACATTTAATTTCAGAATTAGTTTAATTAGGCACATATACTTTTTCCAAATTTCCGGGCCAGGGCCAGGAAGGTCCAAAACTGGCAACGGTTTTCGGGTAATAGTTTTCATAAGTGCAAAAGGTTCTGAGTTAAAAAATTTCGGCATCCCGGCCAAAACCTTTAGGCTGCTTTTTACCTGTTTTCCCAAATAATAATAATAAAATAATAATAAGAAGAAGAAGAAGAAAAAATAATCAAAAGAAAACACAACTTTACCCCCTACAAATTAATTTGTTTTGTGCCCATTTAGCTTTTTATTTTCCATTTTTTAACTTGAAAGGATCTTTTTTTAATAATTTGGCTAAATATATAAGTTTTGATCGTAATTCGAACTTATACGGCTAATTAATGGAAATTAAAATCTTATTTTTAGAATATTTTTAGCTAACAAAAATATTGTCATATTGTTCAAAAAAGTCGTTAAGTGTGAAAAATCTAATTTAGAAGATGCTTGTTGAAATGAAATTTTTACAACATGGGCCAAGAAAAGTATCGTTAAAAACAATTTAAATATTAAAATTTGTGCTAATTATTTTACTTTTGCAACATAAAAAAACTCGTTTAAATATTAATTTTCATAAGTGTCATGTTGGAAGGCATTTATTCTAAAACTAGAGTAACAAGAAGTTAAATTGAAAAACAATGTAATTCAACTATTTGTTTGAAAATTGCTACCACTTTACTAATTTCAATCTAGCATGATAGGTGTACACGTAATATCCACATTTATTTCTCACTGAAGTGAAAACGTTAAGTTCAGGTGTACGATCTTAAATGTTCGCACAGTCCCCTTAATGGGAGGTAGAAGGATAATATGTACTGTAATCTCTCTCTCGCGCTGAAACACTCTTAAAGTAAAAAGTGTTTAAAGTACGTGCCAGCAAAAATTACAAAGCGTATCATAATGATTATGTTTAAGTAATAATATCAACTTTCGTGTATCTTTTGCGGTCATTTTTTTCTAATGTAAACAAAGATAACACGTGATAAATGGATAGCATGTGACAAAAAGATAACACGTGATCAAAATGTTTTCTGTTTTACTTTAAAGTGTTGAAATGTGTAAATATTTTCCCCCATCAAAAGTGTTAATAGCATTTTGAACTCATTCTGTTAATTAAGCAATTTTGTGTTCTTTTTCAAAGGAATTTATCATTCTCTGTGATAACTACACTGAATTAATCTTGTTCAACAAACTATTTTTGATAAAATATTGCAGTGTAAAATTTTAATTTTTACGTATTTGTTTCCTTTAATATAAAAAGTCCGAATTTTGATGAATAAATAAAAAGTCAAAGCTGTCGAAATGTTTGTGCTGTTTTATTTTTTGCTCTTTTAGAAACAAGATTCTGTTTTACATCTAATGTCTTTCTTTATCATTTTTCTGGCGTTTTGGTTATATGTTGCTCTGTTTTTTAAAAATTTTTCAGTTCTTTTTCTTCAATTTCATTTATCTGATTGGTTATTTTTAGTTCACCAGTGATTTTCTAGATACAGTCAGTGGCGCGCACAAGGGGGGTTCGGACCCCCTCCCCAAACCCTTGATTTTAATTCTAAGTATATAGTACATAAAATTTAATGAAAAATTTGTTATTAATGGTTAATTTTATTAATTAATGCTAATTATTTATTCAATAATTAGTTTTATTGTTTTTGTTCCCGAAAATCGACAAAGTCAAAAGGAGCCTGATACAAGAATGGTGAACTTTCGACCTCGGACCCCCTTTTGAAAATTCCTGTGTGCGCTACTGGATACAGTATTACCTCGACTTAGCGAATTTGGAGTTACGCAATTTTCAAACCTCGTCTCGATTCGTCTTTTTTTTTTTCCCGTCACTGAAACTCAGGCGGAATTAGTGCCAGACTCTGATGATATTGTTAATTTGATTGAAGAAGTTGTCGATTTTGCCTAGAAAATAAATTTAGAACTGGATAATATGACGTTCAAGAACTGCTGGATTCCCACAATCAGGAGCTGACAATTGATGTGCTCATCGAAATATATGAGCAAGAGCAAAACATTAAAGAACTTGAGTTGTTAGACCCAGTTCAACCAGAAGATCGAATGACGGTTGGGAATTTGACAGAAGTCATCAGTTTAATTGAAAAAGAAGGTTTAAAAAAAAATTAGAAAATATAGATTCCTACAAAGAAAGCATTTTTTCAACAGAGCAAGGGGCATAAAAAATATTTGTATGCTACGAGGAAATTTTGTGGGACATAAAAAATTCGCTTAGCCGACAGACTACTTGTTAGATTTTATGAAATCTTCTACAGTAAGAGCCCGCTCTTAACGTGGGGTATACGTTCCATCAAAGTAGAGCATAATATGAAACATCTATAAACAATGTTACCTAATCATGTAAATAATGGGGTTAGGGGAAGATGGGTAGAAAATTGGTCAGGTATTTTACCATTAAATTTATTAAATTTGTGTTTTATAACAATAAACCAAATGTATTTCCTTCAAATATAGAAACATAATAAATGAATATATATGTAAAAATAAAATTCTAAGTTTAGTATGTTTACATTTCAGATCATACAGTATCTCTGTATTTCCCAAATTTTTTGCCTTTTATTTAAAAAGGCATTTAATGTAATTTGTGTTTTCCTTTTGCGCTCTGTAAGAAGTTGTTGGTAAGTGGATACGACATCCACACGCACCGTCTTTCCTTTGAACTCCTGTCAAAACTTGCTCCTGCTTCTTTTTTTCTTGTTGCTTTATTTTCGTGTTTTTTACTATCACCCATGATAAAAACTAAAAATCATAATATTTGTAACCATAGCAATCGTTATATTATATAAATTTATACTGACAATAACATTAACAAATGTTTGGAACGATAAAAATACGTTCGTATAACACCTCTGGAAAGAAGAAACATAGATAACTGCTTCGGATATCGGTAAGCTACCGCTGTGTGTAATTTCGGGGAATCCCGCGATTCAAATAAAAGAGCGTTAAACCCCGAAACAGCTTAAGCGGGGTCTTACTGTATATCAAAATAATTTTGGTTTGCGATTTTGTATTTGTGTTATCTAAGATTTTATTCAACATTTGTTTTTCTAAATTATTATTTTCTTTCGTGTCCGGCCCCAACTAAAAATATTTTCTATGTATTTACATAAGAAATTGTACCTCCACTTAGGCGAATTCGACTTACGCGGTTATCACTCAATCCCACCTAACGCGTAAGCTCATGGTATTACTGTAATTGTTTTCAATAGTAAATTACTTGTTCCTGTTTCTATTTAATTCTCAGAATTATCATGTACAAAAATGGTAGCAGTTTTCTAAATGTTATTGGTTTGTGGTGTCCAAGTCGTTATTTCGCCTAAACCATTTTTGGGTGGGAGGAGGGGTACATTAAGATCCGTCTCAGTTTCTCGCATGTCCTAGTAATTATGTACTGGTTAGGTGTCGTCGACGCCTACTGATTGAGACTCAAAGTTGCGTAATCCATCGTCTGGAGTTTGTGTAATTCTAGAGAAATCGATAGTATTTTTTTTAAAGATGGTATAGCTCTTAAACTGTTTTCACAATATTTTCTACATGTATAAATATGTTTTTACAATTAATTGAAATTTAAAGCATTGTTGAAACGATTTTTAATGTTCATTATAATTTTTTATCAAAAAAGAAGAAATAATGTTTTTATTGACTTCAATGGATGTGTAAAATGTTTTCTTTAAAAAAAATTCCATTTGTCCGCTGATCGTTTTAGATTTAAAGCAAGATTCTAAATTAGCACATTACATGACTCTTCAATCTGTATGTATCTATGTAATGTAGATATATTCGAGAGACGCGTCTCCTTGATCTAGAACCGAGTTTCATTACGACTAACAACTCATAAATTATTTTTCATCGTTATTCTTCCATTCAAACCTGTTATAAGAATTCTACCTGAAACATAAACATTCATTTTATGTATGTATAATTATTGAACTTAATGTGAAAAGTGTGCATAATATCAATTCTTTTGTCAGTACTTCATTAGTTCCGGAAATTTTTTCTGTCCTACTAATATAGTAGTTCCGGGAATTTTTTCGATACTACTAATATTGTTATCGTTCCTTATACTATTTTTATTTGTTTTTAGGAGTTCTGTAAATGTATTCATAAATTTATTATATGAATAAAATCCGTTTTTTTAAACTAATAAGACTATATGATAGTTTTCTTTTTACTTCCTAATCTTACCCCCAATCTGTATGTATATGTAGGAGAAAAAGACTTACAATTTGGTAAGCATGTTTATTTTGTTGAGTAGTTTTTTCCCTTCAATTTTGTTAGGAAGGCTTATGTGAGTGTGAAAGATAAATTATACTTCCGTCGTAAAAACTTAAGTCCTGTCCTTAAGAATGTTCTACAATACAATCAAAATTCTTAATGCTACGACTTTGATATCAATAACTTAAACACAGTATAGATGGTGGGGTCAAAAAGTTCCCGGAGTAGGTCAATTACGAATTATTATAAAGTAAACAATAATTTAATCTTGTACTAATCCGTCAAAGTACTACCCTCCTACATCCACACACTTGTACCAGCGTTCATATAACTATTCAAAACCCACTTAGAATTCATTTTTTGAGAGGTCCTTCAGTTGCTTCGTCGCATTTTGGATCACCTCATTTGAATCCACCTAACGATGTCCCTTCAATTTCATTTTTAGCCACGGAAATAGGTAAAAATCCTCTGGTGTTGGATTAATTTACTTATGCTTTCTTCAGCATCTCGGAAGGTGATTTCTCGAGCAAAACACACAAGTTGGTGTTTGCGCGCTGCTCGAAAGACGACATTTCAAAATCCCGACGAATGAAAAATTCGCTTTGTCAGAAATGATCTGCAACTAACGCCTACAATATAAAAAATGAATTCCAGATGGCTGTGTGTTTTTCTTATCAGTGCTGCCAACCCCTGAAACAGATATTTTCCCTCCAACGAACACCTGCGTGAATGTAAGGGACCGTTTCGGGAACTTTTTGACTCTAGTATAGTCATACAATATCATAAATTACCTAGTGAAGCGGGCAGTGGCGTCGTGGGGGCAGGGTTCTAGGGGGCCCAAAGCCTGACTGCCACCAAATACCTACCCTTTGAAAAATCCAACTTGGGGAGGACAAACCTGACTTTGCAGGGATGTCCAAATAGTCTCAGTTACGCCACTGAGCGGCCGCGGTAGCCGAGTGGTATAGGTATCGGATCATGGCTTGCCTTGTCACGAGTTCGAGCCCAGTACCACTAAAGACCCGCCGTGTAGGGCAGCGAAGCACGTTAAATCTGTCGAGAGCTGAAACGTCCTCGCATTGGGTGGTGTGGTAGTTAGGAGAGGGGGTGCCAGCTCAGGTGTCGTCCACGTCACTTTACCATGGTTCAAAATTACGTGGTCCGTCGCCAAAAGCCCTCGTGTAGCTAAACAGTGCGACGTTAATATTCAATCAATCATACGCCGCTGGGCATGTAACGGCTAGTCGCTTATGAGATTAAATTAATATTTTTACAAATCTAGATATGTGTTTTTATTTCTAAAAGGTATTATTTAATAAGTGTTATATTTAGCATGGATTATTCATATCGAGAGAGACCTAAAGGCCCTCTAGAATTTGAATTAACTTATTGCTTAGGACAAAGTTACATTCTTACAGGTACATTCTAAAAGGTGCATTTGCGTGACGTGCGAGTTAAATTTTCCTCTTAGTCACCCGGGAAATCATATGCGTTGGGTCGATTAGTTTCAACATTGTTGAATATTTTCAGACCGTTCAACTCGCGAGGATTTTACAGCTGCTGACTGGTAAATTCTTATTGCACGAGAGATTTATATAAAGAAATTAAAAGTGTCAACTACGTGAATTTTGATTAGAAGAGATTTTTGTTTTAATTATCAGTCAAATTTTGTGATGCAAATAAAGGAATGGAATATGAGGGAAAAACAAAAAATTTGATTTATATATATTAAGATCGTTTCCAGAATGTACCATTCTTTATAAATATACGTTGTAATGATGCAACATAGTATCCAATAATATTTTGGATGAAACTCTTGCCATACAAATATTCTGTTTGATGGGATGTATTATATTGCTTTATGTATATAGAAATATTATATATTTATATTAAATATTATATTATTTAAAATTTTATTTTAATATTATATATATATTTAAAAATTATATAATATAAAATTAATAAAAAATAAAAAATTTCTTATTTCTTGTCAATGTTTGATGGAGATGCTATCGTTTGTTATAATAATTTTATCTATCACGTACTGTTAAAATCTTAATGTTTTCGAATCTCATCACGTATCGAACTTCAAAATGAATTCTAATTAATAGGAAAAATAATTAAAAGGAATTTTTTAATTTCAGTTTTAATAGGTAAAATGTATCAGCCATTTTTAATTCACACAATGCTTTTGAAATGATAATGTAATTTATGGCACGTGGAAGTATATGTCAGAGACTTCAATTTTTTCCCCCTAACTAAAAAAAAAGCAAAAGAAAAACAAACTTTAAATTATTTTTTATTTTTAAAAAGTCTTTTTAACTAAACTTAAAAGAAAAAGAAAAAATTTGCCAGGGTCTGGGTAATTGCTTTGGCTTAAGGGTCACATTGTGGTAGCTGGGGATGCTGGAGGACCGCACTTTTTTAAAATTATTACACTGACGAGTTAAATTTGAGTTTCAGGAAAGGTAGTATATATAAATATCAATAAACATAAGTTAAATAAAATAGTGGCAGTTTCATTCAATTTATTTACTGTGCTAATTTCATATCATCTATAGCTGCAAGCCCATTTAACTTAAGTAGTATAATGAGTCAAATGTACCGTATCACACTTTTTTTACAAATTTTTTTTTTAAATCAAGAGTGAGATTTGAGATTGCTTGTTGAAATTCTTATCATATCCTGCAAGTTAGTTAACTAACTTGCATCTATATTTATTGTTGTTGGTCATATAAGGAAAAATTTGCTCACAAATATATATCGACCGATATTTAGAAAACATTTTCTCTATATTTGGTTTTCTAATTGTCTTGGTGGGCTGCTATTTTTGTCAACCCCTGGTTTAGTATGCAATAAGAGTCGCCCAAATGAAAGTGGCGCTTCAGTCGGTTTGATAAATGGTTTAATGATATAAATATAAATAAGTTTTCAAAGGAAAGAAGTAACACAAACGTAACAGATAGGCAAAAAAAAAAAAGTCATTTCGTAAGTTGAAACAAGTATTCCAGCGGTCCACGACATGATGGATACCCTGGGTGAAGAAGCTCCGGTGTTGGTTGTGGAACCAATTTTCAACAGCAGCTTGAACCTCATTATCATCGGGAAACCGCCGTCCTCCCCCAGAGCTTTCTGGAGGGTGGTGAGAAGTCCGGGCTGTAAGGGGATGTTCGAGAACATCCCAGTGGAATTGCCGTAACAATGTTTGGCACACCACAGTCATATGAGAACGAGCATTATTATGTTCGATGATACCCCGCCGGACAGCATGCCACGTCAGCGTTCTTGATATTCTTTCTCAGTTCATGCAGTGAGGCACAAATGTTGGTATCATTGGCAGTCGTATCGTTTGGAGGCATCTATGTTGCGAACAATGCCCTTAACGTGCTCGCACGCTATCATACACGCATCTTTCGGGATCTTACGATATTGCATGCATTTCCAGCACTTTGCGCCCTCTATAGGAGCATGCGCTGTCATCTTTATCTTCAAATTGTGGAATTAGTACAGCAATACCACTTTGCCACTTTCATGTAGGCGACCCTTATAATGCATTTTCAGTAACCATCGCAATATTTTTCTTTTAAAGTTTTAACTGATTCCAAAGTATGAGTTAAGTGCAAATGAACGCTTGGCATCTTTGGGAAACGGATCGCGAAGCGTTCCTCCATCCCATATCGAAATGTATTTGAGGCCTTGTGATGGAGAGGCCTGGATTGAGAGGGAGCTTCCTGGTTGGTGGAGTGCAAATGAAGCAATTATTTAAAAACATTTATAGAAATGCATTGCCAAATTCTGCAGCTTTTAAATTCACCAGCATATAACTATACACACAATTGTTATCAAACTGAGCCTACTTGTGAAGCTGTTTTCATTTTGGGATAGGTTTAAGAACTAATTTGCCCTTTATTTTTATTTTATGTATTTATTTATTTTGTGTGTGTTAACTAAATTAACTACTTATAACTTAAGTAAAGGTATTTTTCAGATTTGCTAGGGGGAAAATTCACTATAAATTTCTGCTACTTTTTCAAATTATTTTATTCGAATCTGAGCCCTTAACAATCTAACAATTTCATCAGCTCTAATATTTTAAGTCCTAACCTTTTTTGGATAGGGTTTTAATGGAAAAATGGAAGTATTTCGTTCTTTGGAAAATGCATAGTTTTCCTATTTTTCTGGAGAAAAAATTGTTTTCATTTCACAACTAGTAGATAAAATTATATTGATTGATACTTTCACTCAAAGTTCGTTGTATATTTCTGATATGTTCATAGTTAACTGATTAGCTATTAGAGAACATGCGTGGAGGTAATTTTTTTTCTTTCTGTAAATTACTGTAATCCTTCGTGAAACGAATAATATGGACCCAAACTAGTTATGCTAGAATGGCTATTTTACGTCATAGCGTGGGTTTGGGTTAAAAATGGCATAAATTGCTTTTCGTTCAGTGTAGTCACGTAGTTTTTGGAACAGCCCTCTTGTGATTTGTGGGGAAATTTTAAATTTAGACCGAATATTCTTCAGTAACTTGGTTATTCATGCACAAAATTAAAATATGCCTCCTGTGTTATCGTAATGACAACGGATATTTTATCTATAAAATTTTAGTACATAGAATGTGTAGTTTTTCGAAAAATGTAGCTAGATAGATCATACAGAAATTCTTTTACTTACAGTATATTTTATTCTTGAAAAAGACTTTTTATTAACATAGATTCTATTATGAGGTTAAACTGTGGAAATATGTAATAGTGTTAAATATGATTTTTGTCTGTTAATGCAATTTTTTTTTCTTTTATAATATTATTTCACACCTCTCATAACTAACATAAACAATGTTTGTAAAAATTGAAATAAATATGAAATTGCTAATCTAATGTACACTCAGTACCAAAAAAATTTGCGCAACAAAAGAAAAAGTCGTCAAAATGAAACGAAATTTTACATATGTAAGTATTACTTTGATGCAAGTAAGTGATTAGAAAATCAAGGATAAAGTATAATTTATTGCAGAAAAAAAGTACAAATGAACGAAGTTTTAGAACTCTGTTGTACCGCGCGAATGTACGATGCGATACGAGTGGGCATTTGAGACATAAAAGTTCCGTATGATCTCCTGAGATATTTCGTTCCACAGTTACTGTAAACGCGCCTCTAGTTCGACCAAACTAGTAGGTTGTCCAACTTGCTGTCCAAAATGATTCCAGGTATGCGCGATTGGTGACAAATCTGGGGATCAAACAGGCCAGGGAAAGGTGGTGATGTGGCGGAGGGAAACTTGTGACATCCTAGCTCTGTGAAGACGAAAATATGTCTTGTTGAAAAATGGCTCCTGGCAACCCTGCCATGAGTGGCAACACATATGGCTGAAGGATGTCATCGACGTACCGCTGGGCTGTCATTGTGCCATGGATCAATATTAAGGATGACCTAGTATCCTAAGCAATGGCACTCCATGCCATCACACCAGCGGTTTGTCGTTGTAAAGCGAAGGCAGGATTGAGGCGTGTGTTCTCCACACACAAACACTGCTCAAATTGAATCTAGATTCGTCGCTGAAGACGACCTGGTTCCATTCCTTTGCAGGCTAATCCCGACGTGCGCGACACCACTCCAGATGGAGGCGTCGGTGGAAGGTGTCATTGGCAGCACACATAATGGGCGCCGTGATACCAGATGTCCTTTAGCCAGGCGCCTCGCGATGGTTCAGGAAGACACTAGGCTCGTAGTGAAGGTGCTACGTGTGTCTGGACAGCAGTCAATGAGTCAGTTGGCTCTACGCGTTCGTATCATTTGATGTGACGGTCTTCTCGACGACTGGTCTGTCGAGGGCGTCCTGAGGTTGGTCACCGTGTAAATGACGTCTCTTCGATCTACTGGTCCCCAAACCTCCTCACAGTCAAATCAGAATGGCCTACTTGCCGAGCCTACCACCCAACTTCTATCATCCCGATGATTCTTCCTCTCTCGTATTCTGACAACTGCTCATATTGTCTTCGATGGCGGCGTAACGGCATGTCTACCTCAGAGTTTCCTTTGTAAAATATTAAGAACGCTTAAACAAGTTCTATTTACTTGTTTTATGCTCAAAGGAGAACGAAATCCAACGCCCTCTAGTGGCATTACACAATTCGCAATCACGCTACATTTCTAATAATTTGCATATCTGCTCTACATGTATCTATCTGCATGCCAAGTTTCGTTGGGATCCCACAATTATTTTTTTTTGTGTACAAATTTTTATGTCAATGAGTATATATTAAGCTACTTAACCTCTTTTACGAACACGATCGAGTTAATTCGTTCGCGCTAAACTGGCCAAACTGTGCTCGAACGAGATAATTCGTGCGTATTTTATGCTGCTGTAATTTTCATACTCTAATATAAACGATCGCCGTCTCCACTGCTGACTGCGATCTGTCGTCGTGATTACGTAAATTTAGATAAATATTATTAAGCAGTATTCTTTCATTTGCTAGACATTAGCATTTGAAACGCATATGTTTTGTATAAAAGAAATTGAGGTGAAAAAAAAATGTTTGGATTTCAGAAGCAAATTAGTGGAAAGACTTATATTTGTAACTCTATGATAACTTTGTATAAAAAAAATCGGTTACATCAAAATCTTCTGGAATTCTACGACTAACGGAACGCCATATTTTCCCAGTTTTATCCTCCCCTCCCCCTCCATCAAAAGAGAAGCTCCCACAAGATGTGAGTTGAGCTAAAAGGGATGACAAAGGAAAAGAATCGTTACATGTGTAATAATTCCCATGTTGGGTCATGTGTTGCACTTTGCTTCCAAATATATCAGACAAAAAAAAATTTGAATAATTTTTTAAAAATAAATACTACTACTTTCTCTATTATTTCTCTTGAAAATGTATGAATAAATATTTTTACTGATAAAATTTTTTTTCTTCGAAAGAACTATTCGATAAGAAAAGTCTATGTCCGTGCAGGATTGCAATATTCGGCTCTTATCTGCAATGCGGATCAAAATCCAAAATTAAAATAAAATTTTGTTTTCTTTCTTTATTTTTGTTTAAAACAAGGAGTTAAATTAAAAAAAATTTGATTTTTTGTCTTTTTTTTTTTAAACAAGTGTGCGTCAAGGGGCTAATATCACATACCGCATACCGTTAAAATAATTTTTTACTGTTTATTAACAATTATGATGATAATCGCGTTTAACTCCTACAAGTATATATTTTTTGGCGTCTACTGTTGTTTTAGTTAATTTAATTTGTTTAAAAATTAAATTTTTCATTTAATTGTGTAACCAATTTTGATAATAAAACTACGTTTATCCAAACTAAGGAGAACCTTCATACATCTTTAAATCTACCTCGAATCATTCGATAAATGAATTATGGAATTCTGTTCCTTTTAGATAAATTGAATTTCTCCTTGCTTGCCGTAATTTTGCAGTGAAAATTAAGTTTACTATATTGGGTAACGCTTGAAAACATTACATCCTGATTATTTTAGTTATTTTGAACTGCTTTATATTATGTTAGCACTTTGAGTTTGGGAATATCGGCATTTTCTTAAGTAGCTAAATATAGGGCAGCTTGTGTACAAAAAACAGTCGGAACTTAGATGTCTGGCAAGCTTCAGATTTTGGCAGTTTCTCAATAAAAGGGTAAAGTATGTGCTGTATAGCGAAATAGTTACTTTGGTTAATGTCTTTTATTTAGTTGGTAGGGCAATGTCTTTCTTTCTTATTCATAACGATTATTGTTGAGACTTACAGAATAGTATTTTCGATTTATGTGTTTACCGTTTTTGAAACTTCTGGATTTTTTTTTTTATTTCTTTGCTATCAGAATATAATAGAAATGTCTATAAATGAGTATTATGAATATCATTCAATATTTATGGCAGTTTTTTTATTGTATAATACCAATTATTCCAATAAGTTCACAAGTGCCGCTAACTATTTTTGTAATAGACTTGCTGTTGAAATATGAGTATTTTCTCTGCATCTACATTCACCATCTGTGATCCTCTCGTTATCTGCTTCGGAGCATTTTTGTTTTCAATGTGACTATCTCGCCACGAGAAAGACTCGTTATCCTTATCTAGTCGACAGACACATTTTAAGTTTAGAGGAAGTATAATTTCTTGAAATTTTACTTAGAATCTCTTAGAGTTTTACTTTTAGTAAGAACAATAAATTAGATAGCTGAAGTAATAAGATTTTTCATTTATTAAAATAAGTTTCCGGACGCGAGAAATACCAGAACATGCCGTCTGCTTAGGGGGAAAAAATATCGTGCTTTGTTGGAGCAATGCATAATGCTGTCTTCAACGTAGTGTCAGTACATTAACAGAGGATTCGTTTCATTTTGTTCATTCGTTATTTTTTTGCGTGTTTTCGATTTAAAAATGTAATTCCCCATATCAAAATGCACCAATTTTTTTTTAAAAAAGTAATTTTTATTCTTTAAAAAAATTGACTAGTTTTTTTCTTTTTTACTGTTATTTTCTCAATTTTTGAAATTGCATTCACGCGTCAAATGTGTTTAAATATCTCTGTGTGACTAGAAATACTGTAATAGTTTATTAAGATTTATTTGACTTTTACAAAAATGTGAATATATCATATTCCACTCCCCCTTTTCTCGGACATTGGTAACAGGGGAGTAGATACCGCCGTATCAACGATACGGGGCTCCAAAATGTGTACGTAAAATACCTCTAACAGGGTTTTTTTTATTTTTAAAAGAGGACCTCAAAGGAGTTTTGATACGGGGCCCTCTCAGAACTAGCTACATCAGTGATTGGTAATGAGAATTGTGACAATAGTCGATACATAGATACACGATTACATACAGAGTGTCCTAGGATCATTAGGACAAACTTTAAGAGGTAGGGGACCTCACAAGGATTAAGACTTGCATAGCAACCCATGATCGGAAACGTCTTTGTTCGGCGCTAGGTGGCGTTGTTCACAAGAACATTGGAGGAAACAGAGCTGCATTACCGCAATCATTTGATCTGTCATCGCCCGCAGAGGATTATGGAATCTTTTACGAACACCGAACTGGCAGATATGCACCAGATTTATGGGTTGGCAGAACAAAATGTACGAGCAGCAGAAAGATTGTTTCGCGAATGGTACCTACAGAAAGAAATGCATCGGACCTCCGTATGTTTGCTAATTTGCATCCCAATTTGTGTGAATATGGTTCATTACGTGGTAATAGGCATAGTGAGGACGGATCACGAGTGACTCGAACTCCCAACATGCTACTTGAATTCCTTCGACCGGTATCCAATACATTTTGTTCCACGCATGGAACAAAATGTGTTCGATAACGTGGTCTGTTGGATTGCGTTGACTTCCGTGGAAACCTCCTTTGATTGGTGGACAAATGTCATATGAGGTGAATAGCATAACGATTAATTGAAAAAACTCTGACCACATAATATTGACGTGTCAAAGTTGCGATTGAATCCCATTAGTAGGTAAGCTAACAGTTAATTATTTTACGCGAAATCATGGAGGGCTCAGGACCATTACCCATTAAAACGTCTCCTAGTGAAAATTAACATGAATTATTAAATTTTTCTGTCTTCTCATTTTGTTTTATAATTAAACCATTTTTCTTCTGTGTTCTCAATGTTTCTTATTTCGTTTCGTAAATTTTAACATATATAAATAAATATTTATGTTAAAATTAGATTAAACAATTTCATACTTATTGAATGTTTTTAAATTTTAAGTATTCATTATTGAAAATAGAGATTTCTGTCATAACACGATTCAGAGGTGGAATATTTTAAAGTAAATTTTCTGCTTTTAAATTTTTGAACATAAAACGCGAATAACTTTTCAATGGAAAAATATTTAATGTACATAATGCCTCCAATAAAAAAATTCTTCGTGAACTCCAGATAAATGTAAGTTTTTAAAATAAGGATTCAAATATCAAACAGATTGAAGCAGCACACGCTTTTTCGAAAGTATTTCTAACTACAACAGAACAGTGTATAGATTCAAGAAAGTTTGGAGAATTTATGAAAGAATTAAGAATTTTCCCCCTGTTTTTAATTGTTTATTAAAGTATAAAAATGTTACAACTTAAAATTAGAATGGTAACAGTTATAGATGTGAGAATTATTTACCCTTTTCTCCCCCCAGAAAATTGTTACAATATGCAAACGTGTATGACCGCGTTTATTTTTGCTTTAGGATAATGCAACGTGTGAGTTGAATTCTAATCGAGAAGTTTTCCAATAAAATTAAGAGACCTTGATGCAGTTATGAATTCCGTACGCGTGACCAAGTAATTAAAATTTGAGCACGTTCAATTTTCAAGAAAATGCTTTGCGAAATTATTTACAGTTAGGTATTTTAACTATTAATAACTCGAAAAATGTTAGTAGTAACTAGTTTTATATTACATTGTAATAAATTTCATTTAATGCTTTGATACATTTCTTTTAAGATGAACAAATATTTTGTTGGTCATGTGACTTCCTTGAGGAGAGACATATGTGTGCTTTATTTATTCCAATATGGTTTTGTTTCCCCGGGGAGCGTGTGTCCGGGGAGCCTTTGGTTTGGCCAAATTTGTCCCGGGGGTCGTGTGTTCGAGTCCAGGTGCCATTGAAGAACTGCTGTGTACAGGGGACCGATACACGTTAAATCTGTCGAAGCTTAATGTCTTCCCGTTGGTGTGATGTAGTAGTTAGGGGAGAGGGAGGCGTCAATTCAGATGTCTTTGTCATTTGACCGCGGTTCAAAATTACGAGGTGGGCGCGGTAGCCGAGTGGTATAGGTATCGGATCGTAGCTGGCTTTGTCACGAGTTCACCGTACCAAAAGGGCCCCCCGTTGGGGGGAGCGATGCCCCAAATTTTGGAGCTGAAACCCCCCGTTTGGGGTGGTGTAGTTTAAGGAAGGGGGGGTTTCCCGCTCGGTGTCCCTACGCCTTGACCGTGGTTCAAAAAACGTGGTCCGTCGCCAAAAGCCCCTGTGGCTTTAAAGGGACGTTAATATTCACTCCCCCAAAATTCGGGGGGCCGTTTCCAAAAGTCCCGTACTTTTTCAATGCACTTAAAGAACTCTCATTCCTATTCCTGTCGGTTTGGGTGGTCATAATGTAAAGGTTTTTGGGTCTATAGATTTATTTTGTAATTTCGTTGTTTTTGTATTTGGTAGTTTTTTTTTTAAATATTATTATTTGTCATATAATGATATATTTTATTCTCCATTTCACGTATTTCGATAAACATGCTTTGAATGTAATAATGTTTTTGTGTGAGTTTCTTTAATCAATTGTTTTTAGAATGCTAAAAAATAAGTTTCACCGTTGTACATATTTTTCTTTTTAAATTTTACGTTCTGAATTGAACTAAAAATTTGTTACTTATAAAAAAATATCTAACAAAATCATTCCAAAAAAAGGGTAAAAAAATATTTTTCCATGGTCCTTTTTCTGAGAGCTGAGAAAGATTAAAATTGCTAAGTTCTGATGTGCAAAAAAGTTTTATTTTTATTTATTGAATTGATTTTTGAAAAAAAAAATATACATATGATGCAATATTTGCTGAATGATTTTTTTTTTAAAAAAAATATCTTAGTTATCGTAATAAAAAGTTATATATAATTTCACTTTTTCATTAGATATTAAATTATGAATCTTCATACCTAATATATTGCTGAAAATATATTAGGCGTATTATTACCTATCTAATAGTACAGCACAGTTTTTTATTTTTTGTAAAAACTATTAACTGTCAATTTTTTTTTCTCCATCTAACTTTTTTAATGACTAAAAAGTACTGACTTCTACGTTTACTTGTTGGCGCCCGGCTTCTTGAACCAAGTTCTGCTTTTTACGTGTATTGTGGAAGGCATTAGTGTATTATGAGATGGAATCTATTATTCATTTGCTGAGGGAAAAGATATTACTTCTAGATGAAGTCGGAATGACATGTTGTGAACTTCGTTAAGTAATCATTTCCCACTATCTCATTCATCATCGAGATCTGGACATTTTGGGCCATAAAGAGTAGAAGGTGTTCATTATGTGAGTGTTGATTAAATGGATCTTTGATGGCGGTTCTTGGGATAAAAATTTCCCTTTTTTTCGTTTTTGTTTCCCTTTTAAATCGCGTTGTAAATCAATTTTATGTTTTTTTTAAAATTTATTTAAATTGAACGTTCGGAACCGGATTTAAAAGGCATAAATGGAAAATTTTCATGAATTTAGTGTCATTTAAATTAGAATACGTATAAAATTGTTTTAAAATTTTGAAAAGAAAAATTATTTAAATAAATATTTCGGAAAAAAATTAACTTAGAAAAACCTTTTTCAAAATGTTCTCCTTGTGTGAAAAATGCTTCTATTATAATAATATTTTGCCTGAATAGCTCAGACCACATCAAAGGTATCTAGATTTTGAAAAATTCCCTTATTTTCAGGTTAAACCATTTGGGAAAAAATTTTCCCGCGTTTTTTTTCTTAAAATTGCTCCCCCTTTTTTGAAAAAGTGGATAAACCCTTTTAAGTTATATATTTCAAACATTCTAGTTGAGCCTCTGTACGGGGCTGGTGTATAAAGGCAAAATATTTTTATAAAGAAGCATTTTTCACAAAAGGAAATATTTTGAAAAAGGGTCACTGTTTATTTTTGTCAAAATAGGTACAAAAAAATTTTTTTTTAATATATTCTTAAAACAAAATTTTTATACATTTTCTAATGTAAATAAATATCATAAAAATATCCATTTATACCCTTTTTTCACGGTTCCCAACGTAGTCGGATACTAATTAAAGGGTGAAAAATGGTTTCGAAAATTATATTTGAAAAAATTAATTTTTATTAAAAACATACTTTAAAATAGTCAAGTTTGGGGATTAATTTTCCATTGGGGATAAAAAGGGTGGCTTTTTTAATTTTTGTATGGTGGACCTCCGTTTTTTCAGTCTTTGCGAATATTTCCTGGAGTCAAGAACATTTTACTATTTTCTTCGTAAAATAACCTCTAAATAGCGAAGTGCATTTTCTATTTAACTATTTCTTTTGTGATTCAATTTTTTTCCCTATTATTTTAAATTCTCTCTTTTAACACATTTTATGGTGATCAATGACCTTGAACTGGATTTACACGGTGCCTGACTCACCTACTGCAGTAAAATTGCCGTAATTTTTCAAATAAAAAATTGAAATAAAATTAACAGATTTTATCATAATTAAAGTTAGGGACGCATGTGGTAATGTAGGCTTAAAACTACTGGTTATAAAATGTCTTTTCTGGTTATAATAATGTAAATTTTCAAGGCACCTATTTTTTTGTATTGTTTTATACCATTAAAAAAACTCCAGTGACTCAGTGGTAGTGTATCACCTTTCCGCTCCATGGGTCCGGGGTTCAAATCTCTGGCTGGGCAAGATCGACTCAACCTTTCATCCCTTCAATGGGTCGATAAATGAGTACCAGGCTTGCTTGGGAACTAAACATTGGGGGTTCCGCGTCAGACATCATTTTTCCTGAACATCTGTTCTTGCACCTCAGCGCCCACGGTCACGTATACTGATATAGGCACAGTAGGTCTTGCCCCTCATAGGCTGTTGCGCCACCGAGTTTAGTTTTAATACCATTAATAAATACTCTTAATTCACTTAAATGGTAGTTTTATTTTTTTGTAGTTGATTGGAATCATTGTTCATAGAAATACAATTTATACAGGCATACATACATGTATAATAATAATTATACATTTGCTAGTATATTTTATTTTTTGCGCGCAGTTTCATCTTCGAAGTTAGACTCTTACAAATGTAACTGTTTCTAATGGAGAGATTACATAAAGCGAGGAATATTTTTCCTCTGGGAATGTATACCAAAAATAAATTAATGATTTCTTAAAAAGGGATCCCTAATTCCCATATCAATTTAAGAAAAACAAAGCTACATGTTTTCTTTTATTCCCGTAACTGTGTATAACAACTTACCCAAACATGGGAACTTATTATTGTAGTTTTACAATAAATTATAATAGTTTTATTACTATAATAAAACTATTGTAATTTGAGATTGTCTTAATTTGTTTCATTTCGATGCGCTATTATTGTTGAAAAAAATTATCAGTTAGCTTATTTCCAATGTGAAGACACGTATTTTAACTTAAAAATGAGTAGTTAAGTCTACTAAAAATTCCACATGTGGGCCAAGTTCTCCAAGTTTTGACATAAATTTCTTTTTCATTCTTTAGTAGTTTGACTTCATTTTAAAAACCGTGAAATATTTTCAATGATTTTCTTCAACTGAAACATATAACATCTGGAAAGATAGAAGACATTTTATCGATAATTACTAAAGGTGGTTTTACTCGTCGAATTCCCATCAACACTTGTAACATTAACACATGTATATTTTCTTCCTTGTCAATGCGTTTGTTGGCAGTTGTAAATTGAAACCATACAAGCGTGCCCATTGAGAGATATCGATTGCGTAGTAAGAGTAAGAAGCAAGGGCGTAATCTCATTATTTATTGTGTTAAGAAATTGTTACTCGCAGTGTGGCACAAGTACGGCAATTTTGAATCAAGTACTAATTTCATGTATGAGAGAAGTATACAGTAATACCCCGAACTTACGCGATAGGTGAGACCGAGTGAAAACTGCGTAAGTTTTTTTTAATTTCGCATATACAATCGTCACATTAATGTAACCACCACGTACTTTCGACGTCTACGTTAAAAAACCAATCACAGAAGGCAGGTGGCAGCACAGTGCAGTATATAAAGGGTGTGTGAGGGCTTCGGAAAACATAACACCACTCACCTTTTTCCCCACATGGGGAGCCACTTTTGAGCCATTATCCTCACTTCTCAGCAGCCAATAGGAAGACTCGCTCTCCACTGAATTCCTCACTGCAGAAATCTTTCGAGATGTCAAGATCCAAGCCTCGAAACCCCGCCCACTGGTCAGCCGCCGCTCGTTCAATAGCAATGTTTCACACCTCAAGCATGACAACCAAACGAAAAGCCATGCCACTAAATAGACTTTTGCTAGATACGGGATTAAGGGTTCTTTGAAACCCAGATGCCCGCACAAATTTCCGTAGATTCGGAAAACATTGCAATCGTTGGCATAGTGAAGAAACGAAGCGATTTATCCGTCCAAATGGACGTGATCATCGACTTTCGGGTCGAGGGTGGAAGCATTTCCAAAACGGCTAAGTTTGTGAACTGTTCGCGTGCCGCCGTGGTAAAAGTATACTGTGCATGGCAAGATGGGACTGCCTAAAATTAGTGTCGTGGCAAATGTGGTGCACCATGGGTCATAGATGACAGAGGTGAACGACGGCTGCGGAGATGCGTTCGGACGAATAGACGTGCAACTGACCGCCCACATAAACAAAGGGGCTAACAGTGTCTCCCAAACTACTGTTCAGCAAACGTTGCTGCGTCTGGACCTCCGAAGCAGACGCCTGGTTCAGGCATCTATGCTGACTGCTGTTCATCGGCAACGAAGGTTGGAATTTGCACGCCAGTACCGCAAGTGGACGTCCACTGAGGGCGACAGGTAGCGTTTTCCGATGAATCATGTTTTATGCTCCATCGGACAGATGGACGTTGGCATATACGGCGTGAAACTTCTGAAAGCAAACACTCTGCAACCATTGCCGCACGGTCCAGGCAAGTGGTCTGGAATGTTTTCCTGGAATTTATGTGTTTACTCATCATTGTGGAAGGCACGATGGATCAATTCAAGTACGCATGTCTTTGCGGACCATGTTCACCCTATATGCACATTTGTTTTCCTGTGGTTGATGGCATCTACCAGAAGGACAATGCTAAGTGTCATATAGCTGGCAGTGTACGTACGTGGTTCGAACAGCACTAGGATGAGTTTACCGTTCTCCCCATGCCATCAAACTCACCTGACTTAAACCCAATCGAGAATCTGTGGGGGCCATCTCGATCGGGCTGTTCGTACCATGGATCCTCACCTGCGTAATCTAGCCTAGCTGACGACGACACTGGAGTCGGCAGGGCTCAGCATTCGAACGAACACCTTCAGGAACCTAATTGACTCTCTTCCTGCACATCAAGCAGCAGTCCGCTCTGCGAAAGGTGGTTATTCTGGCTTTTGACAGGTGGTCACATTAATGTGACTGGACTCTGTAAATACATATAAATTATTTTTAGTTGGGGCCGGAGACGAAAGAAAATAACAAGTTGGAAAATGATATTTAGTAAATTCATAGATAACACAAATACAAAATCGCATACAAAAGTTAATTTGTTTTAGAAGGTTTCATAAAATCTAACAACTAGTCTGCCGGCTCAAAGCCCCTCAGGGGGCTCACCTTCTTTAGGTGGATACGGGTGTCACAATCCCGAGGTACCCTAGTGATCTTTTCCTATTCCCAAGGGGTTTACTATCTTTGGTAAACACAGGTGTCACGATCCTGGGGTACCCCAATGATCCTTCTCTATTTTCGACCCTCCATTTTGTCATCCAATTTCTCCTTTTCCCGTCCAGACTTATGAATATTTGGCGCAGTATAGCCAAAACTGGCTCTTGCGCCATAAAACACCAAACTCACTCACTGCCGGCTCAAAGATATTTTTTTTCTTCCGCAAAATTTCCTCTTATAGCATGCTAATAATTCTTTTATTCTTTGTTTTGTTGAAAGAATACGCTCTTTGGAGTACAGTGGTGGCCAAATTTGTGGACACTTTTTAAAATTGTTATGTTTTTTAAGTTTGTATGCCTATAGAAAATTTTACGTTGCACAAAATGCTAAGTATGTTATATAATTTTAAAGAGAATTTAATACTGAATGTAGTTGTAAATTAATTATTAATTAATTGTAAATTAAAATGAATTAATATCCATTACCGAAATACATGTTCTAGTAAATATTTTTATTGGGATCAATTTAGTGTTGTAGTCTAGGATGACACATCTTTTAATTTTTCCACGAGGTCTTTCAGAGTATGTAAAAGTTGGAAAGCTTAACATTAGATGAGAGACCTTCGAGGACCCCCAAGAAAGGCGCTACAGACTATTGGGGATCCGCGGACCACAATTTAAGAACCGCTGTATTAAAGTATCTAACCCTCATCAATTTTATTTCCTAGTCAAAAAACAATCGCTTTGTAACTATGCATTCATATTTAATGAATGATATGGAGTGAGTGAGTGAGTGAATATTAACGTCGCACTGTTCAGCTACACGAGGGCTTTTGGCGACGACCACGTAATTTTGAACCATGGTCAAGTGACGTGGACGACACCTGAGCTGGCACCCCCTCTCCTAACTACCACACCACACCAACGGGAGGACGTTTCAGCTCTCGACAGATTTAACGTGCATCGCTGCCCTACACGGCGGGTCTTTAGTGGTACGGGGCTCGAACTCATGACATGCCTGCCATGGTCCGATACCTTAACCACTGGGCTACCGCAGCCCTCATGAATGATATGGAATGTGATGAATATAAATGCATGACACATTATTCATATCCCTTCTTTCCTGTTAATCATGCTATTCGTATTGTATTTATGTGCATATATTATATTATTATCCTACTTTGAAGTAATGCCAACTGCTGCGCGATGACTCTGCTTGTTCCTTCCAATGTAGTAGTAGAATAAGTTCCATATTTTACTAAATTGTGTAAAAGTTCGGTAAGAACGTAGATGTTTTATCAATAACTCTCACTTAACGTGGCCAGTATTTGTACTTTTAAAGAAATGTTTCCAAGAAATGTTCTATAATTGTTATTTATATATTTTTGTTCTCTTCTAATTCACAGTTGTTTTTTTCCCCTCGTTTTTTTTTTCCTTCGATTTTTTTGATGTTTTCTATTGAAAATCTTGTTTAAGCCTTTTTCAATGTTTAATGTAAAATCTGTCATAACGCGAAATTCTTTTATTATTCGAACTCCTGAAAGTAATTAATTTATTAGTCCCAATTTCCTTTCTCTATTTTATTCGAAAGTTTGCTTCTTGGATTAGTTAAAGAAGTACTAACAAAAATCATCTGCTTTTTTCTTATTTCATAACAATTGTAAGCATGAAAACGTTTTCTTTAAACAATAGTATTGCAGTCATAGACAATATTTATACGCTTTTAAAAAATAGTTTATTATGAATAAATTTTATACATGCTATATAAAAATATGGATAAAAAATACAACCTTGTTCTAAATTCAAAAAATGATTTAATAATGCTTGCGTTTTAAATAGTTATACTCTCGAATTATTATTTTTTTTATGCTTAGTATGTTGGAAGCATTTTGTACCATCCAATTATCATTTGCTTTTTAATCTCTCTTTTTTCTAATTAATAAAAGTATACTATCTCTTGTAGCAATATTCTCTAATATTAATATGAATGACGGGAAAAAAATCCTTTTAGCAAAATTGAATTTCATAGGGATTCGTACTGGTGGATTTTATTATGATACTTAAATAATTTTAATTATCCATCTCACAATTGTTTTTAATTTTTTATTGCACTACTCTAAATTGCTGGTAGGATGACTTATTTGTTTGTGAGTCATATTCCATAAAATTTATTACATTGCTCGCTAAATTGTTCCTAGGGAGCAGTTACGCGAAGACTGGAAGTCAAAGGCATTTTACATTATGTCTGACATTATTGAAATTGTACTTTTTTTATTATTAATTATGCATGGAATATATTTTTAATTCTGTTAATTCGCTAATTTTGATGGCATTGAAAAGATTTGTTCATAAATTGTATTGTACTATATTATATTGTAAAATTCTAACGTTCCATTTTTTTTTCTGCTCTGGGAAATATCTTGAATTTAGGGGAAGTTTTATAATTGAAATTATATATATATAAATGCCATTTTTTTTTCTTTTGGAAATTTTGAAAAGGACCCGCTTTTTATGTTGAAAATGTAATTACAGCGAAATACGTTTAATGCTAAAACGCTTAAGACGAAATATCGGTTAACACTATGTTACTATCGGTTGCTATGTATTTTCAAACATTTTTTCTTTTAACACTTATTAACTTTCCCCTTTTGGGAATGAGCAAAATACGGAAAACATCGTCGGATTGGAGTGTCCTATTGTATTATCGGAAGATTTCAATACAGTAGACGATGATAATGTATGTACAGACCTAATTACGGCAGATAAAGACATTTTGGAATTTGTTCAAAGAGCTAAAAAAATATCATTGATGCTGATTACAACGACGAAAATGAAATGAATAAATGTAGTTCCTGTTCCCACGTCATCCGAAATGAGGGGACACCATGAAAAGTATGCACAGTTATTAAGGCGCACTTTCCAATGGTGGAATGAATAACAAATGGACGACATCGAACCATTCGTTGACAATTTAAAGCTAAAGAAGACACAATACAAAGAATAATATCAGATTATTTTCTAAAAACCCAAAAAATGTTTGATTTTCCAAAAAATTTTTGTATCAAATTTCATTGAGTTCTTCTGAATATGTTTGTTTCATTGATTTTTATTAAATACATGCATCTATACGTATCGAAGTAAAGAAAAGGTATAATTAATGTTGTTGAATATACGTTTTTTTGAAATATCCTTGTGATACCGCCCCCTGGTGACCGTATCTTTGATTGTCAGCGTGAGCTAGAGGTGTAGGATTCGCAAAAGGAATATACATTTTTAATTCTTAATATAACTTTATTAAGAATATGTCTAACAATTTAGATAAATTTAAATAAGCGAGAATCTATTATACGAACAAACACACAAAACCGAATCGCGTAACTTAGACCACTTTCTCTAAATAATTATTTAATCCGCATACTCTCACTCCTAATAATATTACAAGTCCTAATATCAAATAATCAGTCCTACCTTAATCCAAACTTGGATTCAATCTTTATATGGAAACGTCTGGGCGCGCGTGCAATGGTATGCACCTTGTATCAGTGGCTGGTTATCCAGGTAACTTCACGATTAGCTGTCAATTCCCTCTAGTCTCTTTCACACATAACATTCCCCAAATTGCCATCTCACTTACTGAAACTTCTGTTCTTTTAAAAGCTATCTTATTTGCATTTCTTGTTTACATTTCGCTTCTTGGGTTTTGGTTGGAAAAGAGTTGCCATTAATCTTGGCCACCAAAGAACCCAGAGGTTATGTTAAAGAAAAGACGCGTGAGCCCGTCACATCCTTTAACACGAAAAAATATTTCAGTCCTTTCAGTTTCGTGTTAAATGATTTTCACTGCATTTTTAAATGACGGTCTAATTAAGATTATGTTATGTGATTAGCACTTTCTATTACAAATAGGAGGAAAACCTCTTAATTTTGAACCAAGATCGAACAATGAGGGCGACACACTTGAACTGGTGCTTAGTACTAGCACTTACCAGCCACTTTAGAATTTAGAAGCTTTGTTTACGGCCTTGAAACTCGATATTCTTTGAGATCATTGGGAAGTAGAGGGTGCTACATCTCATTAAATTAAAAAATGTGATTCATTTGTAATAATCAATACATATTGGAAAAGGTGTCAAATAAAGACATAAGAATTGTTTGAAATTAGTGATAATAAATAAAATACAAAAAAATTCAGTGTGTCAAAAATTCAAATTAGGGGAGAAACTTAATCCATAAGGCGTTTTTATTGTTGAGTGGAAGGGGGCAAATGGAGTTTAAATTGCAAATGGAGTTTCAAAGCACCTGTCTTACCACATAACGTAACCATTACCATTTTTGCGTAAGATTCTAGTTCTGTATTGAAAATTTATCTCTTTCTGATTTTTATAAGTTTTGTTGAATCGCAGCATTGTGTGAAAATATTCCAATTACTCTCCACTAGAAATTTTATCCATTTGCCAAATGGATAGAATTGTGTTGTGGAATTGTGTTTTTAAACTGGTGTCTTTTGGGGAAGGAGGAAGAATATTCATTTCAAAAAAGATAGTATTTCAATACCTCTTTTATCAAAATTGTAACGCAATACTTCGTGGTTGTTATGAAAAATGGCTGTCTATGAAAAATGCAGGTTTTTTTTAAATTTTAATAACATTTTGAATAAAAATTACACTTAAAGATGAAGGTTGTGGCTGTGAAATCTTTCGTAGGATTTTTAAAAGTATATCTAAGTAATCTATGCTTCTTTTAAAAAAAATTCTTGTTATGTGATAACATGCGTAAAAAACTTATGTACATTAGGTAAAACTATTGCTGATTCTTTTTTAAAAAAAGCGTTTTCAAACCATTTGTATTCATTTGAAAATATGATTTTGCTTTACTTGCAACCTGTTTTTTTAATATATGTATAAAGTGTACTTTATGCACTACTGTTTTTGAAAATTGAAACATTATAAATGAAACTAATCCCACGCACATTATGTATAGTGATTTAAATAAACGATTCAATTTACAGAGCGATAAAACAAATAATAAAAAATTGCCAAAAATCAATATTTTGTGTAGCCGTTACCCGCAGTGATGTTAGCATGTCTACGATATTACATCCACGTTGGGGCGTGGAATCATACATATTCTGAATGTTATTCTGAGGAATGGCATTCCATTTGGCCTCTATCTGATCCCAAAGTTTAGCCATACCATTTTCGAGAAAAGTGCAAGTAAAACCCCAGTCGATGCAATCTCCATTCTTGAATTGGCGATATATAAGGGAAACGTGTAAGCCATGGATTTTTATGATTTTGATTTACATCGCACTCTGAAACAACTCGAAGTCTTTTGGTGATGAACCTCTTGAGTTTGATTCTCGGTTAAACGACGAGGACGAAACCTGAGCTGGCATCTCGCTCTCCAAACTTCCGCATCATGCCATTGTCTCGAAAGGTTTAACGTGCATCATCTTTCTTACATGGTTTGATTTTCAATGGGTATCGGGACTCCAATTTTAGGGCCTTTTGGACAACGCCGGCCGGCGTTTTTCGGGGGAAAGACCGGGATGGTGTTTTGTTGCAAATAAGGGGGAGACAAAAAAAATTTGGTTTTTAGGAATACACAAATAGGAATTCGAATTGAAATTAGACTTTCATAAAAAAAAGGGAAAAGGGAAAAACATTTTTTAATTTTTCTTTTTCTTTTCCTCCAATTTCAAATTTTTAAATTTTTGTATCAAAATTATTTTACTTCTAACGTAAATTTTTATAAAAAGTAGTAAAATTTCGAATTCTTTTCTTGCGAAGAATCCAAAGCAATTTTATGGGAATGTGGAAATTAAAATGAATGGGGGAAAGAAAAAAAAAAAAAAAAAAAAAACTGTTGTATAATGATTTTGTTAATATTTGTGTTATTTTATTAAAATGTATGTTTTTAAAAACATTTTTTTTTCTTGCAGCTGTTGTTTTTGGGTTTCCCCTTTTGGGTTCATTCCCGTGTCCCTTTGTTGTGCCTACTAGTAAATCCATTACTCTCCGGTGAGTATTATTTATATACTTGTGTGTGTACTTATACTTAGTTTTCCAATTACTATTTTATATTTTATGATTTGTAAATACTCTTTTCATAGTAATATTTACTTTTCTGTAAATAATTTACAATTGGTTATGTATATTAATAACGAATCAATATTATTCTATTTCATTATTTTCCTTATCGTTTGCAGTGTTTTTTAAAGTATTTTTTACATTTTAAAAACTGAAAAAAAAGGGAATTTTTTTGTAAAAACCCTTTTTACAAATTTAATTTTTTCTAAAAAGGTTTACAATCAGTTTTTTTTAAAGGATTTTTTTATGTACCCCTTTTGTTTAAACGTTTTTGGGCCAGAAAAAAATGCAAAAAGGGGATTCTCCAAACTTTTATACGTTTAAAAGAAAAAAAAAAATTCATTTGGCTATTTTTTTGGTAATTTAAAATTTCCAAAAAAATAATGCCCTTTTTTACAAAATTTTTTAGTCAAAATGCTGACATAAGAGATGTATAAGGGTAGAAATTAGAAATGTTTGTTGATTTTTAAAACGTTATTAATCCTGTTTCCTTTTAAAAATATTATATCAGTTACAGTTATTTTTCTTTTAATTTATAATTACTAATTTAATTTTAAGTATATTTGATTGTGTTAATTGCTTTCTATCATATGGAGTTTGGTAGTAATACGAATAATTAGTGTGGTATTTTAGTCTTTTTTTAATTTTATGTTTTTATTTTGGTATTGTAATGATTTCGAGTATTTCTTTTCCAGGACCATCTCCTAGATATTTAAAAACAGTTGTGGCTCTTAGCATATCATTTTGTTTATGTCATGTGATTTTTCAATCTGTGATGTTAAGCATAGGAAACTATGGCACTCTTATAGATTATTGTAAGTTTTTTTTTCTTTTTAAAATTTGAACCTCAATATTTAAAAAGAGTTGGATTTTAATTTTTGATTTTTTCGTAGTCTTGTATAATAATGTATGCCTTTTTAAGCACTAAATTTTTAAAAAATATTTTCATTTTAAATCAATTTATAATTATCAACTAAGCAGGTGGCCGTGGGTAGCCTGGTGGTTAGAGCACCGGAACTCCGGACCGGAAGGCCTGGTTCGATGCCCGTACTGCCAAATACCCTCCGAGTACACGCGGAGCACGTGCTCGTTAAATCAATGGGTCCGAAAGTCTTGTGGTCTGAATCACGAGTGCAGTGGGTTTGGAGAATATTTCCCTCCCCTCCAGATCCATGCCTAAATTGTGGAGATGGAGATAGGTGGTGTCGCCATCTATCGTAAAGAAGTCCAACCTGTCTCAGGCTCTGGCAACATTCATTCCTTCCCTTCGGGAAGGACACACAACAACAACTAAGCAGGTACATAATTGTTATCTTTTAAATGTTTGGGTAGCAATGTATTCAAACCAAGCGTTGAGCAACCTATAGCACGCGGTACAATTTTCATCGGCACTCTGCACTACTCAACGAATTTGTCGATTTTTGAGTGGAGGGAAGTTGATAATTTTGAAAAAGAAGCTTATTGAAATAACATCTTAAGAATTATGGAAAACATTATCTAGAGAATTACGGAAGAACCTGGAAGATAGACTAACGATACATCTCAAGTTATTTTTTAAATTTTTGCATGTCATTGCTGGAGAGACTTAATTATTTGAAGAAAACTACGTGTACTCTGCTTACCGCTTATGGTTTTTCATGTCTATATAAGAAAATTTTCTCATTTGAAAACAGTTTTGAGTCTTAAAAGAAGTTGTTTGACAATTGAACTTTCAGAGTCGTGTCAAATTGAAAGTCACAAATTATACCTCTTATATCGTGATATAAAGCAGAGCGGTACAGAACAAGATTGGTATTTAAATATTTATTTTTACTTAACTATATTGAAGGAGTATGTATCTTTAATGATGATAAATAATTTAAATGATGCAAATTAAATACATAATAAAACTCTAAATTTGTATTCTTAACCTCTATTCCCTTACTCTACATGCATTGCCTGTAGAATTGAATTGTTTAAAATATTTTCTTCTGTGCGTACTCTGAATCCTACTGATATGTAGCGGTATCATCTATATAAGCCAGTAATAGCCTCCGGACTGAAGTGATTATTTTGTTCTAATGGTATGTTACGTGCTTAATGAACCGAAGTTCGTGGGTTCTGTCCTCCGAATAAGCCCGCCACTTCAATGGTGACCCTGGCAGAACTAAGAAAAGTCCAACCTACTGATCTGCCGTGGCGCCATCTACCTGCAAAAAGGGAAACCAAAAAACTCGTCACTCACTTGACTGAACTCCTCCTATTATAGCAACAACTCCGCTCCCCAACAACTGTATGTTTTTGTCTATCCCCCCGGCCTGGGTTTTTTATGGTTAAATGATCATTTTGGTCTAGTAGTATGTTACGTGCTTAAGAACCGAAGGTCGCGGGTTCTGTCCTCCAGATAAGCGGATAACTTCAGGTATATTGGTTTGGCAAACACAGCTACAAGGTTGCCACCTCTATGTTAAAACTTCAATAATCTGTACCGTAAAATTTTAAGTAAATTTGCTTAGTGTGATTGTGCAGTTGAATATATTCAATTGTGTGTGTGTGTGTGTTCAAAAATAATGGAATACAAAATATATATTAAATTTTAATTGTTCTCTTGCCTTGTATATTCGATTAAGTAAAATACACAAAATAAAATAATAGAAAACACACAAATACTAATAAGTAATATTATAAAAAATATTGATTGTTTATTACAAAAATGTTATCGTGCTGGTAGAAGTTTTGGTGTTTTTTAATGGACGATGAATTTCCTATTTAAAATTTTTTAGAATATTTTTTGTGAATTGTGAGTGGCACCGTAAAAATGTCGTTCAATAGTAAAATTTTCATGCACTCTTGTAAAATTTTCAGTTATGTAATATACTGTAGATGCCATATAACTTTCTGGGAAATTTTTTGATCATTCAAAATTATGAGTCCATTCCGAAATAACGCTTTGCTAAATTTTTATTATCTAATAATTATCAGAGTTTTCTTTTATTTTGCAATTCTTATATTTATGAAATTCATGCATTTCAGGTAATTGGGGAAAGAAAAAGGAGAAGAATTTCGCTCTGTTGGCTGGTTTCTAAATACGCTCTGACTATAAGTATTAAAGATGCAGTCCGCTTGGCTGGGCTTGACTTTCTGGTTGTATTTTCTGCCGTGGGTGTTTTTGTGGCTGTCGAAAAACTCCAGAGCGTCCCACCACCAACAGAAAATCAAGAACTGGTCGGCCGAGGATGTGAAGCGAAAAACCTGTCTTGGCGGCTGACATAAAGAGCAAAAATCTGAAGTTCTTTTTTGGACGGGAGAGACGTTTGTGCTTTTTTTCTTAGCGGGGGCTGGCATTCTGCACCCCTCTCTGTCTTCTGCAGGTTTATTTTTTAATCTTTTTAACTGTCTGCACTTGGCTCTCGTGCAATCGAAAGATTGGTAGGAAATACCTATTGACCAAAATACCTCTTTTAATCTATTGTGCTGTGCATTTTGTTAGTGTGTATTTATATCAAATAGACTTTGTTCAGGACTATATTCCACCTGAAAGCCTTTCTGCAAGGATGCGTAATTAAAAAGAATTTTTTTCGTTTGTTTGTTGATTCCCATATCATTGCTTCCATGTGTATGTATAAGATTTAATATTTGGGAAGCCTTCAGAAGGAATACAGGGGCGTCTTAAGACTCTTTGATGCCCTGGGCCCACAGAAATCTTTATTGAAGCCCTCTCAGGAATCCCCCCATGCAAATAGGCCCTACCTTTAGATCTTTAAAAAGGGTCTGAAAATATAAACAATTTTCAAACGGTATAATTCTTTTTAGAATTTAAATTAAATGATTCGAATCTTTTACACATTTATTATTTATAAGGAATGGAGCTTCAAGAAAAGTATAAAATGTGTTTAAAATATAATCATAATTTTAAAATTATAAGCATATGAAAAATAAAAACTTTTCTATAAGAAATATTTATTAAGTTTTAAGTCAGCGCATGCTATTTTCTAACATAGTAGCTTTAATTACTAGCTATAAGTTGATTAATAAAGTTAAATGTATTCTCATTACACTGTAGCTATTTTATATAAAAATGGAAGTAATAACTTACTTTCTTTTGTAAATAAAGAAATACATTTTTTAAAATATTTAAAAATTGCGTGTTTACAAATATTTTGAAATACAAAACATATATAATACTAAAATTAGGTAGGGCTTAAAAAGAGTATGATGCATTTTATAATTCTATAAAGTTTATACATCAGAGGCTACACTATTTTTAGAAAATAACTTAGCATAGCATAAAAAATACTTAATATTTATCATAGAATATTCATATGCTTATGATTTTTAAAATTATTATTATATTTTAAGCAGTTTATATACTTTTCACAAGCCCCATTCTTTTTCATAAATAATGTGTAAAAAGATTCGAATGATTTAATTTAAATTTAAAAAGAATTATACCTGTTGTTTGAAAATTGTTTATATTTTTCAGACCTCTAGAAAAATCTAACACCCCTGAGACCCTTTAAAATAGACAGTGTATATCATGCATCTCAAATACTCGTTCAAGCGATAGTTTGGAAATAAATAAATAATGGACGACTCACAAATCTAGGCACAAACCGGCTCGACCGATGGCCGTATTTTCACTAAATGAGTTGAATGATTATGGCAGGGGGTCCACACACTGCCCAAATGACCTTTACTTGAGGGCCACGCCCGGAAAAACATAATCTCTCGTGTTGCCGCACATAAAACTGTAATGCATTTATATCAGATTTGGAAACAAAAACATTTATTGGTGAAAATTTAAAAACAGAATGAATTATTATTATTTTTCGTATTTTCATGTATACCCCAGACATAGATAATATAATAATGTTTATATAATATAATAATGCAATGATCAAACTCTTTAAAATATTACAGTTCCATTTTGAAAATTACGGTGTTCCTTTTATGATGATCTTTAAGATTTACTCATTGTTGAAATTTGATTGGGCTGTGTCATTGTAAGCGATTAAGTATACGTTGAACTTTATGTTAACCGTCTTGAATATTTTTTTTAAACTTTAAAAAACATCTCTGACTGCCTCTTTCTTTTTGGGCACTCCAAAGAGAAAAAGAGGAGGAGAAATGAAAGTCGCATACACAGAGAATAATGTACCATCTATATAGTAAAAGGATAATGCATATTACAATTCAGATTTATTAAAAATGTAGTTTATTATAGAAAAATCAAATGTAACTGTTTGATAAAATCTAGAAGTCTATTTGAAAATCTAAAGACATTTCTATTATCAAAAAAGAATTTATTTTAAAACAGAACAGGTAACAGGCAAATACATTGTAGATTTATATGTATATATAAAATTTCCCTCAAATAAATTTCAAAATGAAAAAACTTTAAAAACCTGATATTTAAAATTTTTTTAAAAAGAGTCGGTGGGCCGCAATTTATGTACTGGCGGGCCACATACGGGCCGCGTGTTGGACACCCCTGGTTTATGGTATTAGGCCTAGGCCTAAACATTGTCATCACTTAATACAGTCTTACTACTTTCGTCAGTTGACATGTAGTTTGAAATTCTGTTTTTTGGAGAATATTAATAGAATTACTAAAATTAAATATATAAACAGAATAATATTAAAAATTGTCGGATCATGATCTTTTTAAAAACAAGTAAAATAAAGCGAGGCCTACCGGTGGGGAATGGGCCTGTGGCCCCTGTCTTAAAGCTCCGGGGGAATATATATGTGTACCTCAAACACGTGTGTAAAGTGTGCACTTGCTTCACATTATTTTTCAGATAGGTTGACATCATTCATTATTCTATTTTTAAAAATTCTTTCAATGAATCTTTTGAGTATTCATGACTCAATTGAGAAATTGCATGATTGATATTGATGATAGAGAATTAATTTATAATTTAATTGTGTTCATGTGAAGTTTCCTGAATTCTGATGTTTCCCTTTGTCTCTGAAATATTATTTTCCCTGATTTTACAAATATTTTTTTACCATGACTTCTAATTATAAACACTCTAATGAATATTTGAGAAGATTATGTTAAGGAAAAAAATTTCATTTGCTGGTATAATCAATATGCCTCACACAAACTCTTTAAAACTGCAGAATCGAATTTTACAAAACTTTTTCTAAGTCTGTCATTTTTTTTTCCTTTTATAATTAATAACAATTGATGCACGCTTAATGATATATACTACTATAATATTAGGTTGAGGAAAAAGAAACCCATTATTTTTGCATGAAATTCAAAACTTTATTTAACATGTTTCGGATTGCCCGATTTGGGTCAAATATGTCCCTTTTATTTTAATCTGTTTCTTTTTAAGGTAGTTTCTTTCCTTTTCTGTGAATCTTGGCTTTTTTGGCCCTCTAATCATTTTCAAAATTTCTTTGATAATTTCTTTTAACTCGGGAAGTTTCGCAATCGAAAAAAGGGGGATCGTTTGGTCCCGGTTCGCTATTGGTGGATGCAAAAAACTTATCGCCCAAAACCCCCGGGTTTTTCTGGGAGGTCCTCGACGTGTGGGGGTGGCGTGGCGTTGCGTGGAAAAAACACCTCTTCTGTTGGCCAATTCTACCCGTTTCGGTCGTCGCTGCTTCAAACGGTTCGTTTTGGGTAGAGATTTAATTTTTTTTCCTATGGGCCTCAAAAAATGTTCTTTTCCAGTCCCAACAAATACACGTAAACCCTTTCCCTGGTTTTGCCCGGGTTTTTGGCCACTGTTTGGCTGCTTCACCGCGCTTTGACCACGGCGTTTTGTAATTTGTCGGGACCCTTTTCCTCCCAAATCCCAATTTTTTTCCCCCGTTTGGGGCGTCGCAGAGGGAAATTCGACCCATATGTTTTTTGGTGTTGATTGACGTGGCACCCAAACATCGACTTCTTTTTTTCGCTCTGACAAAATTTTTAGGGGCGATCTTTGCTCCGGGGATGCTGGGCTACTACTAGGTAACTTGAATATTTCGTGATTTTTTTGCATTTTCAATGTCGGGCCCCGCTTTTGGGAAAAGCAACTTTAAAATCAAAAAAAGTTGAAAGGAATCGACAAAACCAAAAAAGTAAACCCCTTTCAGTATCGGCCTCATAAACACCATTTACAAATTTAGCCACCTGGCCGCTTTTCGCCTTTATCAAAGGGAAAAATTGGAAAATGACATAATTTTTCCCTTTATTGACCTATTTTTAACACCCTGTAATTCACAACTAAATGGACCAAACCAGGAAATAATTTTTTTTTGTGTGAAAAATTACTTGGCCCGGGATAAATTTGAAATTTTTTGCGATATTTAGAAAATCAACAAAAACCCTCTAGAAATTATAATGGTTTTTTTTTCCCCCCCCTAATATTTGGGTTGTCGAAAATTTATTCAAACTGAAAAATTTTTAGTTGTTCCCCCCATTCATCCTTCTCACTAAAGCATTTGTTTGTTGCTCAATTTTTTTATTTTTTTTTATGCTTTAATACATTTTAGTTTAAATTTAAAATGTGTTTCTGAAATTTTAAACACTGTACTTCGGGCAGTTAGAAAATCTTTAAGCAAAGTAGTTCTCAATAACTGGGGAATACATTTAAGTTGATGAATTTAAACCATTAGGTAAACGGGGTCACCCAAATGAAAAAACCCGGCAAGGGTCTTGAGGCAGAAAAGTTTGGGAACCTCATTTCATATCAAATTTCGATTTAATTTAAATCGTTTATGTTTAAAAAAATTATTTTAATTAAACCAAGTTATTAAAATCGCGTATGTTGAAATGTCGAATGTCGTAATTAAAAAAAA